>DWNE01006443.1:0-13054 GCA_018249875.1 Cecropterus toxeus
TAAGTGAGCCGGCAACCACACCATTCCACCGAAACGCACGAACTGCTTCACGCTAGAAATAGGTGTGGCGGTGGTACCTCCCCGGTCGAACTACATTGGTTCTACCATCTGGAAAGGTAAGACTAATCTTATATGAGGTTGACTGCAGAATTCCAAGAACGACAGTGGCCGTTCTTACTTCTATATACAAAGAAGGAGCCTCCTACAGCCTAAAATTAAGTCGCGTCAAAATCGCAATTCTTTCAATACAAATCCTACCCCTAGATAGCAGGCAGATAATTATAAGTGATAGATGAAATGTCTTTTCATCTACTAGAGTAATCTACAAAGACATTCTACAATGATTAATCCACTATTATATTCCATATACCTAACACAATCTCCTACTTCCTACCTTAAAGTCTAACCAGCTAATTTTAGTCATTTTACTAGTTAATTTTAGTCATATAAATGGTTTCCGGTTGCAATTTAATTTTTTCAGTCTCTTTATAATTAAGTGACGCATATTTCCTGTAACAACAATTTAGTTAGATTAATTAGGCATCATGTTTGAAATTAATTTAGTTCTTCACATCTGCCCTCGATAGAATGATTATTAATTTATTATATAACTAATTAAGTCTTCCTACTCAAATAGTTGGCATAGTTTAGTTATAGTTCCGCCGCGCCATATCACATAATGTGCAAGTATTATAAAGTTAAATACAATTTGAAACAAAGAAATTAAGGCCAGAGGCCACAAATAATTCTGGGAAAATCCGCGGGCCGCAAGGAAAGGATTGCAGACCGCAAGCGATCCGCGGTCTGAGTTACCGACCGCTGGTGTAATATTATACATATATCTTATAAAACATTTTTCTTAATTTTCGAACAGATGATAATAATGCTGATTAGAACGTTTTAGGGATCCATACCCAAAAGAAAATAACGACATTCTATTACTAAATCCCCACTGTCTGTTCGTCTTGAACCGCAACAAATATACTGAGAACTATTACGGTGTGTGTTTATAGTTAAAAATAAAGGAGTTCCCATAAAAGGAACCTTATAATACTAATATATAATAATGTTGAACCGCAATAGGTACTAAATACTACTACCCTTAAATTTAAACTACTATGATAATCAATACTAAAAATAAACAAGTTTATAATTGGTGTTACTTATATTGGTGTCACTTCTTGTTTGATTTGCACCTAGCCAATTATTTGTGTATGTACGAGTACATGTCTGTGTATGTAAGTTTTACTAAATTCCAAGTGGTAGAACCAGTGTAGTTCGACCGGGGAGGTACCACCGCCGCACCTGTTTCACCCGGTGGTAAAACCAGTATAATTCGACCGGAGAGGTACCACCGCCACACCTATTTCACCAGGTGGTAGAATCAGTATAATTCGACCGGAGAGGTACCACCGCCACACCTATTTCACCAGGTGGTAGAACCAGTATAATTCGACCGGGGATGTACCACCGCCGCACCTGTTTTACCCGGTGGTAGAACCAGTATAATTCGACCGGGTACGTACCACCGCCACACCTATTTCACCAGGTGGTAGAACCAGTGTAGTTCGACCGGGGAAGTACCACCGCGCCACCTGTTTCTGGCATGAAGCAGTTCTTGCGTTTAACTGGAAGGATATGGTTGTCGGTTCACTTATGTATGAATCTCAGTCTTCGGGAGTAGCAATCTTTAATAGACTACAGATAGACCTTCTATTCTATATGAAGTAGCTGACAGTTGTTCATGGGCGGCAATTACCACTTACCAGCAGGTAATGCATGCTCGTTTACTACTTCAATCATAATCTACTAAAACGTCTAGTTAATAAAAACATTTTTTAAATGCCTGCATAAAACAATACATTTTAGAGATAGGCGAAAACCAAATGTGTTACACTTGTAATCCAAAAATACAGTCGTCACCCCAAATAAAGACAGCATTAATTAGCAAAATACTTAGTGGATAAATGCCAAGTAGAACACTGAGAATATGATAATTAGCGTGTTGCTATGTCCACACTGTTTAGGGTCAATATACGACGTGAAAAGATTTCTTTTCGTATAAGACGTGAAAAAAAGGAGACTAACTTCATTGCAACTATGTAGTTCTCGCTTTTTTACTGTTACTTACAGAAAAGCAAAGTGATATTAAGTCAAGAGTTTCCCTTAGATGAGATTGGATGCGTTTAAACTTGATCGCTTCCAGTAAATGTGTCACGTAATTAATAAATGTCCCTTAATTATATATTTCCACTTTAATATACAAGTAACAAATTGGCATGCAGTTCACCTGATGGTAAGTGGCCACTGACAGACGCCTCTGATCAACCCTAGATATGATTAGAATCCTATTTGAAGTGAAAAAAAAATGAGATGCTACCCCTGAAGACTAAGTTGGAATATCTTGGGTAGGTATGCCTCTCTGCTACACCGTTCAAACCGACCGCTGCACTTAACAGTTGTTATTAGGTAGATAAAATAGACGTCACATGACAGATGTCAAACATCGTGTTCGTGCAAGTAATACACATAAAAGACAAGATGGCGACAGGAACTAAATTTATAGCATAATTAAAATAACGCCATCTACGAACAGTACCCTGCACTAAGTCGAACTAGCACCGCAGCCCGCTTAGATTTGCTCGATACTTAATAGTTCCGAAAATGTATAACAGATGACGCTAAAATAAATAAAGGCAAGCATCGCCATGTCAACAATCATCATCAAAAAAATGGCAGTTGTGCTTTGTTCTTTAAGTCAAATCAGAAAAGATTCTACCACATTTAAATTTAATATCCATCATTTAGATATAAAAGTTAGCAAGTAAATTACTTACCTAATGTTTAGTGTATATGCATCATTATGTTCATTATAAAAAGTTGGTAAGGTCTTTTCCATGGTCACAGTTAATTTAAACGACTTTTTCATCAGTTTACACCGTGCAAGCGAGATAGTACTTTGGCTGCCTCTTACGATTCTAGACGTCACGAATTGAATTATGGGTACAAATCGCAGTGTCAACGATAGGGAGCATAGTCAATTGTACAGTGGTTATTTCCTACATTAGGTGATTCTTTTGTAACAATGAAGTAAACGAACATGCAATCCGGTTGATGGTAAGTGGTAACTACCGCCCATAGAAATCTATAAGAAACTTCATATAGAACTGGGGATCTAAATTATGTCGATCACGGGTGCGTTGCTGCTCCCTAGGACTAAGATGGTCGACTCATATATAAGTTAGCCGGCAACCGTGTTTGTCACTCATTCACGCAAAAACGGTCAGATTTCGCTAAAATTTGACACACAAATAGGTTATGATTGATTAGATTATATATCTTGATTATAACATAGGATACTCGTTACCGTGGTAAAAGTGACCTAGTACCTACTAACCTGTCCGCGCTAAGTTTTCCGGTTAAGGGAATGCGGCTCCCCCTAAAATGTGCTAAAAGTATCAAAAGGAACTTAATCGCCGTAAACGCGTGAAATTGTTATTAAATAACTATTGTATGCTGCAACTTTATATTTCTTAGTTTTCGCCATATTTTGTTTCATTATCCGTATTACAACTATGGGCAAAGAACAGACTTTACGAAGTGATTGTAGTTGTACGCTGTTAAAGATTATAACGTTTCTTTAAAGATGAAAAAAAAAAACCTGTGCATTCATAATTCCGTAATATGTGAAAAAAGGTATCTAATTTCATTGCCTTTTAAATGTATCTAATCTGTAACAACAAATAAATATATATTTTTCAAGCAAATTTTATTGCTGACGCTACTTCATGTTTGACGTCACGTCAACAGCGGCAAACTTACTGCGTACGGGTAGTATGGTACATATAGTAAGTACATACTTACTACAGTAAACCCGCGTTATTTCTGCTCCTGACTAATCCCACGGCCGCGTAATCCGACAAAATCCGTTAAATACTCCTCAATTTTTGATTCAACAGGTTTTCAAATTAACCGATCTCCCCTACGTCTAGTTCGTTTTTCTTTATAGGTTTCATATCACGACACACGACTCGAACTGCATCCTTGCACATCAAGCTGCATTATTTATTTGTGATTACATAAACCTCAGGTTATCTCCGCTGAGCGTCATTTCCACGTTTAGTATGAGAAGCAATAGAAACCAAAGATCATAATTACTAAGAACTTTAACAGAGAATATGGTTTTAAATTAGCGCAGAATGGAATAGGCTTACCTAAAAATAAATCTAAATACGTAGAGACTGATCGATGGGCCATGACATAGCGACCGTGACCGTTGTATCGCGGGTCACTGATTATAAATAAGCGATCTTGTCGCGAATGAGCGGAAAGGTCGATGAGACTATGTGCGAATATGATTTCACTAGGTATTGAGGTAGGTAAGCTAAAGCTCATAGCTAATTCCTATGTTAAATAAATTAAAATCGGCCAAAGGTTCGGTACCATTAGGGGCTGTCCATTATTCACGTGTAGCTTAAAGGGGAGAGGGGTCCATAAAAAATCACTAAATATCACCAGGGGGAGGGGGAGTACAGTAATTATATTACGTGTAATCATAATTCATGAGATACAGCCTATTGCCAGACAGACGGATACCGGAGTCTAAGTAAAAATGGCATCCTCTTTACCCTTTGAGTATGGAAATCCCTAACACTCTTCCGCATTACAATCTAAGTATAAAACCAAAAACGTAGCCAGATTTATTTATAGGGAGAGGCAGATCACTATCAGATACGTTGTGTTAATCGTGTTTTTAATAAGTACCTCACATTAGTAGTGGAGGAATCTGCGCGTTTCTTTACCTAATATTTAAATTTGCTCATGCACAACATCAACTTCTTGAAATCTATGACCAACCAGTCTTCTGGGGGGCGGGGGGGCAGCTACGCCCCCCTGCCCGTACCTGGCTACGTCCATGTATGAAAGTATAGATCAGGTAGTATTGATGATTATATCAGTATGATAAGTAGCTTTGCTCGTTCATTAAATATTTTCTTTTCAAAGGAATTTTGAAATTTCCTTTCATACAATAAGGGGAGCAGCAATTTCAAGCCGGATGGCTAAAACCCATACCATGACACTGCTATAATCTTCTTTGAGTAATGTACCATGTATATACTACGAGGCATTTCAATTTAGTCTTTACAACGCATCTTTAATTGTGTTCAAGCAAAACTGTCTCGAATCGGAGGTGGTGTAAGAAAAAAAACGAGTATGAAAAAAAAAAACTTTTCTTGGTTCGACTCCGGAAGCATCGCCGTCATACCTAATCTGCTGAATAACAGCAGTGTCAAGCTGTATTTTGCTCTGAAGGGTGTGGTAAAGGAGACATACCTACATATGTACTTATTGTTAGTCCCTGGGAGTAGAAACGCATCCGTGGCCAAGCTCAGGTGAGACTCTGATCTTATCTGGGGTGGATTACTTGACCAAGGGCGACAGCCACTTCAGGTAGACATGCAGTCCATCGTGCATGCTCGATTGCTATCTTAATATGATAAAGAAAACTTAACTATTTGTCACTCTATAGGCCTTTTCAAAATAATTTCATATCCTTTTGCGACATACTTATTATATGAACATTTTCTTTGTCCTTCGTTTAAACTTTCTTCGTAGTTCATAGTTTTCAAGGAATAAATGTTTTAATTTAATTTAATTTGGTTTTATTTCTATGTTGTCATTTGCTATTTTAATTTTAAATGTTGCTATTTTAATTTTAAATTTTATCTTATAGTTTGGTGACTTCTGTTCGCCATGCCGGAGATAGGTACTCGGAGGGTTTTTTCTTCGATTTTGAGCGTTTAACATGTTATTTAAATATTAAGTATCACTTTGTTTTACTGTATACTTGTATGTTGTAGTCCTTGTTTCGTAAAAATACATAATTACTATTTGTACATCAGGGATTCCCAAAGAGGTCGTTATAGACACCTTAGAAAAAGTTCTTATTTAAGTGTGTATTGTATCGATAGGAAAAAACTAGCGGTACGATCTTTCTAAGAAGTTTGACTATGAAGGTCTGGATTGTCAGATAATTTTGGAAATAGGGGCCTGTTGCATAAAATCGTTTGAGAACCCCTGCTCTAAATAAAGAATTTAGATTTATTCTGTGTTTAGATTTTTTATACCTACTCTGTATTGTGTATGTTTTTTGAAAACATTTTTTGAGTCTAATGTTTATGTATATGTGTTCTAGTATCATAAAATTATAATAGGGATAGATACAATTAAACGACTATATTACTAAATAACAATCATAATTTATTTCAAAAAGTATAAAAAACAAAAATATCTCCCTTGAATATGTTATTTTATCAAATTAGTCAACTATAAGTTTTATACGTTTAATTTATAAAATTATTTTTTAAACTAAAAATACAATTATCTACTATATTATTTCTAAGTATAGGTCCAAAGAACAATTTCTAATTTAATTTTTTAGTACAGGTGCTGATCAACAGGCAGAGTATTTTTTTAAAATTATTTATAATAAGAAAAAACAAATATTTTTCATAGCGACTAATCGTCCCAAAAATATTGTTTGCGTTGGTTAATTTAATTGCAAATTTTTCGTAATCTTGTCCGTTGTTGTCTTGTGCGCCACCTGAAACAAAAGATAAATTAATTATACAAAGGTGTTACAAATATTATAAATTCTAAGGTTTATGATGACGGTTGTGTTTGTGACTTTTCCACACAAAAAGTTAAAGTTTCAGACTTCATTGAAATTTGCTATACAGGTAGTTTATGATAGTAATAAACGTGACAGTAGCGAGAGAAGCCGGGAGAATATGCTAGTATATATAACACGTTGACTACCAAAAGATGCATGTAGTTGAAATATATATTTAAATTTAATAAAAACGTAACATTTTACACGCTTGTAAATCATTAACCCATTACAGTCTCTGTCCATGAATGCTGCCGTCCATGGGCAGCAGTGAGAACCATCAAATGGACAGCGTGTTTGTTTGCTACTTCTACCATATTTAAAAAAGAAAACATAAAAAAGATAATATTTTAGTTCGAAATACTCTGAGGTATTGTGTACCTGCCTTATTGGTATTATCTGCTGTATTGCCTTATTACCTGCCTTATTGGTATTCCCTGCCGTATTGCCGTATTATCTGTCTTATTGGTGTTACGTACTGTATTGCCTTGATCTGAAACTTTAATTCAGTCCAAGAAGGTAACCACGGTGTAAATTGACTTACCGCAGGGCTCGATAAAAGTGATGTCTTCACCGTCGACCGCTAATTGGCCACTAATTGGGCCATGGAGCGTGCAGTATCTCCATCCGCTCGCATTCACCCCATTCTCAGGCACCCTTGCGAACAGAAGAGGTGTTATGGTGGCTATAGAAAGGTGGTGCAATATACTAGGAGTAAAAAGCTTTGCAATTTATTTAGTAATCTGTATATCACTTAGATAGTATTCTGTATTGATTTGTTGAAGTAATTACACTATTAGAATCATAAATCTCTCATGATAAATAAATTATTAAAATCATGTTTGTTATGAGAGGCACACCTAAATATTTTATTCTGTTTTTAGAATTTGTTGTTATAGCGGCAAGAGAAATATCATGTGTGCAGTTTTTAACTATTTAGCTTCATCCTGTTGATGGATAGACGGACAGCGGAATCTTAGTGATAAAGTACCGTTTTTACCCTTCCCGTTTTTACCAAAAATGATTCTAAAATTAAAAAAAAAATCTGCGAAATATATGACCTTTCATTTTTTTAACTGTGTTGTAAATTGTATTTTTTATTTATCGTTTTACCTACATACGTCTCGTTTGAATCTTATTGTGCATTAAAATAAAAGTATTAAATATAAATTTATTTTTATATAATTTGCAAGGGCACTGCGAAATATAATAATGTTATAATACGATGAGATTTTAAAATATATAAACATGAAAAAACTATCGCGAATTTACTAAGATTGGATTATTGTAACATTGACATGAACGCATAAAAATACGTGACTAAAATGTCTGCCTTTGTGTAGGGATTATCTTGAGACTTATCTGATTCAAGAGGAACATTCAAGCAAACAGAAAGATCTGAAATCCCCTTTTACAAGCTACATTTGTATTATGTAGCTACAAACTACAATTATTTACATACAGATACAAAAATATTGGCACAGAACCAAACAGTAAGTAAATCTGTCACGAAGGATTCAGTATATAAACATGCTAGAGATGGGAATGTAGATCAGTGTTTCCCAGCCGTCTAAAATTTTCATGACCCCCGTACGGAATTTGTGATTGCGTCAGATCTGACCCTATTGCGTCAGGAGGATCAAGCTCGAAAAACATTAGCTTTTACATTACAATCCAAAGCGACAGTGTTAAAGGGGTGTCGAAACTATTTTTAAATTAATTCTGGTTTAAAGGGCTACACAAGTGTGGCTATTAAGTTGCAAAACCGAGTACTGAGGTTTTACAACTTAGTAGCCAGTTTTATGTGAACTCTATATGAGGTTGATTCAAGACGTCCATGGAACTTACCATTGAATGTATTCTTGATTAATAAAGAAAAGTATTCTTTATTAATCAAGAACTTCTTTTTTCTTTATCTTTTAAGTACACAGCTTTACAACGGCCTTTCCTGGAAAATGTTGCTGTAGACATTCCGCTTACTTGTAATTTGGAAATCTAAAGAAATAACATAAAATGAAAACAAAAGTAAGATACTGCTCCACATTATTTGTATTTATTCCTTCAGTCATCTCTCACGATATCTACAGAACTTGTTAATTAGGTTGGATACATACGCTAATGGTATACCAGCACCAAACCCAAATTTATGACCATTGTATCTTGTAACAGTTTTAAACACCCGACGTTGGCGACCTGCATGGCGGTACGGTCGCCATACCGGTCTTACACGTGGTTGCGCCTTTGATCCTCGGCCAGATAGACATCTGAAAGATGAATTTAGCATTCTGTTCTGCGTCTGGGTCATTGTGTGAGCACATGGCACCCACGAAACAGGTTAAAAATCCTAATCTGGGGCTATGAGTATAGAAAGATTAAAAAAACACTATAATATGTTTAGTTTAGTGTGGAATAAGACATTTGCATGAGGCGTTACAACTTAGTCTACTCGCACGTATGCAACCGAAGTTAGGTCTGCAATCCTATTAAGTTGAAAACAGATGTCCCAGGTGGCTTACCTTATCTGATGGGTTACATGCTTTAAATTCATAATAACGGTTAATACTAATCCCTAACGAAATATGAATACCTAATCCCTCAAGCGGAAGGACAATACATGTCATAGGATTGCTTGAATAATCGCACAATTCAAAATTCATCAATTTTAAGTTAAAGATATCTATTTTTTTATTATTTAACTTGAGAATTGAAAACTAGGTACTCTAATTACATTTTGATAAATGGCGTAAGTTATACTCTTCAAACTTCATTAATAAAAAAAATGTGTTTTTGAGTTGTGTTATTATTCAATCCAAGCAACGATATATAAATTTGAAACATACTAGGATACCGTTATAGACTAGTTTAAACCTTGTCGTTCTAAAAATTTATTTATGTTCCAATATAACAATAATAATCAAAATAATAGCAACAACAAATTGATAATATTGAGTAGAAGTGTATATTTTCACTCATTGGAATACTGTCCTTACAAAGGGCAGCGCTATCGCAGTAGGACGAGCAAGGTCGAGGGTGAATGCACGACGACTCGCTTTTCAGGTAAATACATTTTATTAGGAACGATGTCGAATCAGTCTTCTTTGCTATGGACAACCTTTATCGTCCCACTGCTGGGAACGGGTCTTTTAGAATAGTGTTTTTCAATGTGTGGGTCGCAGCTCCTGAGTCGCAAAGCCTCTATAAGGTCGTCGGGAAGTTTCACTTTATAATAAAAATAAATGAAATAAACTTCAAAAAATATTTCTACAAAGGAGTTTCATTGGAAGGCATCACTCGTTTTACTACTAAAGTATGTATTAATCGGTATCTAACATGAATTATGTACAGTTCGCGAAATATTTTTTACATATTACGAATTATTTTTACATGGTTTACATAAAATATTTTATTTTTACATAAAAGATTGAAAAACACTGTCTTAGAGTAACTAGGGTTTAGGCAATAGTCTACCACGTTGACGACGTGCAATTCGGTAGACATCACAGTTTTCATCTATACTAATATTATAAAGCAGTAGAGTTTGTTTGGTTGAACGCGCTAATCTCAGGAACTACTGGTTCGAAGTGAAAAAATATTTTTGTTTTGACTGGTAAATGTATCGTGAAAGGCTTTAGGCTATATAACATCACGCTATGTTTGTTTGGTTTTAATAGATTGTTCTCTAATAAACGGGTGAAACTGCGTGGCACAGCTAGTCGATATTAATTATTTAAGGGGGTTATCGTGCACTATCACGACTTTTTCGCCGTTTTTATACATAATGGTACGGAATCTTTCGTGAGTGAGTCTAACTCGCATTTTTATTTTATTTTATTTTATAAGTTCTAAAAGTGTTGTACCATCTATTATTATAAAATTAATAGAAAAAAAATAATAACATAACGACCTGAATGTCAAGGTGACTGAAAAGGTAAGATGAAGTTATCGTCTAAAATATGATTTTAAAAATACGATTCTGTTGCTATTACCATTGATTTTGTGTTAAAAAGTTAATTAAGCAGTTCATCAAAAACTATCAGTAAGGTTTCGACTATTTCGATTTTCCAGGTAACACAGAGTTATAGGGAAAGTATTATATTTTTGTAAGTTAAATCCTTCTTACGCTTAACTATATTTTTTCAAAATTTTTGTAACAAAAAAAAGAGAATGATGACTGAAGTAATACAATTAATTGAGAATGACGAGTATTTATTATTATAAGATTAAGATAATAAAAAAAGAATACGGACAAATTTCACAATCAGGACGACAACGTCGAAAGGTAAGGTAAGGTACCATGTTTAATACACAAGGGTAAACACGAGCAATACGCTCCGGTTGCCTGCCTGTTTGCTCGCCAGCCTTCAGAGGAAATGTGTTTGCCTTGCATACCTAACCGCAGCCTGGAGTAGCCTGCCCGTTGACATGTTGTTCTTAAATATTTAGGGAACTTTCTGGTTAAGGCGACGTTAATAAAAATAGAGGTAAAAGTTGCGGTTAGTTCACGTATGACTGTACACATAAATTTTATACATATTACATTACATAATTATCTACCTTTATTTATTTTAACTATTTATTTGTTATTATTATTTTTGTTATTAACTATACCTTTATTTTTTATATTGATCTTTATAACGATATATTTCATAACTAGACATCTTATGCGACTAATCGAAATAAGTTTGGTTACGTTGCTGGGTTTGTTTGTTAGGATCACATGATTTTAATTAGCCATTTAAACTTTAGAGTATTAGGCATTCTTAGATAGACTTAAGGATGTGATATTATTAACATGATGACATGACGAAAATATAATACAATGTGTGATCATCTAGGAATAAAAAAAATTAAACAACATAAAATAGACTTAACAAGTCGGATACTGTATACATTCATACAAACAGTACGAGCTGCAAAATGCTTTTAGACTGCAACAGATATTTTGAAATCATAGAAAAATAATTTAATTCGTATATATGATTTGATGATATATATAGTGCAGAAAATAATCAGATGCATTCACCAATATCGAATAAAGATGAAAGATACTAAACAGAGCGCGCTCTTCAACGAACTCGAGAGAGTTTAAAATCCGCGATCGATATTAGAAATCATAACCGATGTTTGTTGAAGTGCTGAGCTCCCGAGGCTATAATCCTCTCGCAACTCCACTTAACAAACGTATAAATAATATTCAAGGCGAGGGAACATATTCGAGGGTACGCACTCGAGGGTAGTTTGACGGCGTAACGAATCGAAAAACCAAATCATCGAGTAGCACCCCTACTGCACGCCGCTACATGATAGTTTCACAATGTGAGCCGTGGAGTCGCTGTTGTGACTATAAATGCTATCAAGGTTTTGAGAATTGCTGCCGTGTGTCATGATTTTGTTTGATATTGTGATGTTTTGCAATCAAATGGAACTAAGCACAGTTATGGATTTAACAAAATTAATTAATTAAAATTGGGAAAATCAAGTGTAAGTAAACGTATACAGGTGTTAACTTTTTTTTAAATATTTTATTAATCATGACAAAATGAGAAAAACATAGAATGAAATTTCAAAAGGATAAATATGTGTAAACAAAATGTTTTGTCAAATAAGCTAGTATAGTTTATTATGAATACGATAAAATTAGACTAGTGATTTTTACAATAAATGTAAAATGTGTATGTCATTTTCATTATGGAAAATGAAACTGCAAATATAAATATAATTCTGTAGATGTTCAGTGTTTTAATAAAATAAAGACGTCTCTATAGCCTTTCTGTTCTTAAATCTTTAGGGCTGGCCCTTAGCGGTCTGTCGAGAGTGCTCATGCCGTTTTTTATATACTTTAATTTTAATTTCATATCGGGCGCTAATGGCGGGGCCGCAGCCCTGCGTGCCGAATCGCACCGAGGCCAATGTATTCATAGCGTAATAAAACTTAATGTAGCGAATGAACTAATATTGTCTTATCCAATATTTAATTTTCAAATATGAATTTGCGTAATTTTCGCGATTCATAAATTTTATTAAAATCCATGGTGGGGAGAAATGAGTTTCAACTTATCGTGGTTAATCTATTGATAACATAAATAAACATATTGAGGAAATGTCGCGTAGGAAAATTGAAGGTCAGTGACTTATTTCTGTAATATACAATCTTATTAATGTAAATGTGAAAGTTTGTGTCTCACTTTTATATGAGGCGACCATCTCACTTCTTACACACTCACTCACACATCTCAGTCACCTCGGGAGTAGCAACGCATCTGTGATAGACTTCATTTAGAACTCGTGTTCTATATGAAGTTGCTTGCAAATGTCCATGGGCGGCAGTAACCACTTACCATCAGGTGGGCTGCTTGCTTGTTTGCTACTTCATATTTATAAAAA
>DWNE01006444.1:0-13053 GCA_018249875.1 Cecropterus toxeus
ACAAATGTCCATGGGCGGCAGTAACCACTTACCATTAGGTGGGCTGCTTGCTCGTTTGCTACTTCATATTAATAAAATAAAATAAATAACTTCCCTAGTATAAAAGAATCATCAATCGCATGGCAACACACGTAAGTATGTTAACACCCTTACTTCCCCGAACAAGCTCGACTCGATTCGATTCTCCTCCGATTATTTTCCTCGCCCCTAGTTTTTAACTTTTTAAACGAATTCGCATCTCGTCGATTTATTACCTGTCGTACAGCGATCGATATAAACGTTAGAACGGTGAACGTAGATATCCGAAGTATTTGACTGGAAAGGGTTCTTTGAAAGGTACTAGAACCTTTTGTATTGACTGCCGAGGAACCATTGGTTATACCCATTTTTGATTACAACCCTTCACCAATTTTTGATGTGAAACATCTATAGGAAAGGAATCTATATCATCTATAAGCAGAAATACCAAATTGATGGCGATACGACGCTTGTATTTATTTATTTTTGCGCCATCTATTAAACGGATAAACAATACAGTGTCAAACCACAGACTTTATTTAGAAATAATGGCATCTATCATATTACAGCCAATTACTTAACTGTTATTATTTATGTGTAATTAAAAATATTTGATTGATAATCTATTGATATGACAAAAAAAAACTAATATATGTTTTGAAAAACACCATATTATTCCTTATTGTAGAATGTGAAACACGTTAGAATATTCGAAACTCATTATGATATAAATACGTATTTATATGTAGAGTTCTAGATAGAGTTGTAGATGTAGAGTTCTCAGAGGCCTAAAATCTGTTTTAATGAGAATTGGATTACTGTGGAGTTACTTTCGATTAAACATATTTACTCGTATTTCGACTGGATAACAAATGTTCGTAGATAGCAGTAACCACTTACAATCACGTAAGTTGCCTATTCCTTTGCTATAATTTAATATTAAATGATTGTAATTTTTTATGATGTAGTTAATCCCATATGAATAAATGTCCAATAAAATATTATTTTACATTTTTAACTAGGTTTCAGGCGCATGCGCCCTTGCGCGAAGATTGAAACGGTAAGTCTACCATTCCGTGTAAGTTATATGAAATTCAGCTTAATTGTTTCTTATATATACAAGTAGTGGTAAGTGGCCACTCCCGCCCATGGACATCTGTAAGCAACTTCATAGAGAATAGGAGTTTTTATCTGAACTCAATTACAGATGCGTTGGTACTCCCGAGGACTAAGATGGTCGTCTATTATGAAAGTGATGAACCGCGTGGCGGAGCCGTCACCACACCGATCTGACCGGCAATGGGCTCCGGGTTCGATCGCCGGCCAGATGTACTTCTAAATGATGAGTTAATATTCTGTTCTGGGTATGGGTGTTAGTGTCGTCTCTGTGTGTCCATGGTACCGACGTAAGAGAATCGGAATCCTAGTGTGGCTGTGAGTGTAGAAAGTAGTTTCTTATGTGAGCCGGCAACCACGAAATATTAATATCACTATTATACCATACACAAAAGTACTAAAATAAAAGACCAGACATAATATAACATTCCACATAACTAAAGGTTAGATAAACCGACCGGTAAGCGTCCAATTTTTCACCATTAGAGCCAGGTGGAGCGTTTGGCCATAAATCAGGATATTCCAAAATCGAGTAGATGCTCCACGTGGCATGCTAATGAGCCAGGACTCTGAGGACATTTGGGAAATATGGTTCAGTCCTTAGAAAGACGGGCTTACTGGCTGACATTGACAAAACCCTTGTTTAATCGGTTTTTTCTCGACTGCATCAGGAATCTCAGGACGTAATATTTTTCGAGCGTATGTGTGTTTGTATGTATGTTATTCAATTCTTTGATGACAAATGACATATCATTAGAATCGTTTCAATTTGTAGTATGACTTTTATGTTACTATTTTGACAAAACCGATAATAATATATCATTATAATTATAAAAAAAATCCTTTTTAAGAAGCCATACTTTTTTGTTAGCCGTGTTTCTTGAACATTATTAAAATTATCAGCTCATTCATTTTTGGGATAATATTTTGAGGATATACATGTTATGTGTAAATATTTACTTAAGATTACTTCTGGCAAAGTTAACGGGTCTAATTATAATACTAATTGTCAGTGACATTTGGATCACTAATATAGATCCATCCATCAGACTTTTTAGGTTGTGGATATGGAGTTTTTTGCCAATAGCTACCGCGCTTGGCATTCCTGTTGGTTATCACAGTGGTTTTTTATGTTTCACAGGCAGATGTGGCTGCACATCTCCCAGATTTCGTCCCTTAGCCGCCCTTTACATAATCTATTAGATAAGAGGGAATTGTGCTATATAAGATCACCACCATACGGCACTCTGGTATATAATGATGTCTATACATCATACATACATATAATACATCGATAGCTATAGGAAGCTATAGTGTCGCCAGCTATATAAGAAAGTATTTTTACACATTTCCTAAACAGAAACATGACACAGAAATATTTACTCTATAGCAACAGCTTGTCTTAAAAAAGCTGTGTAAAACGCTCATAGCCGCACAATTTGTGTAGATCGTAATCGGTTAAGTGAAGAAATGTCGGACGCAGCCAGGAGATGGATGGCTGACTTCAAGTAGCTGAATTTATGCGCGTGTCTTATGTCAGGAGGACGGAGTACGGAGAGAATGGAGGTATGTCAGGCTGTCAGTCCTCAGTGAAACTCAATGAACCTCAAACAGATCTATCTACCTTCAATTATTTCAAAACAATTTAATCCAGAGTATTTTTGTAATTGTTAAAAAAGGCAACAATTAAATTATTAAAAATTTAGAAAAAGTATTTTGACTCTTCAGAAAAGTATTTTTTTATCAGATTAAGTAGCAAATAAGCATGCAGTCTAGGTAGACCGCATGCTTGTTTGCTACCTTATCTGGTAAAAAGAATTACCACCTTCCACCAGGTGGTGGAAAGTCGTAATTACCGCCCATGGACATCTGTAAACAACTACATATAAAACAGGGGTTCTATTTGAAGTCGATCACAGATGTGTTGCTGCTCCTGAGGACTAAGTTATCGCCTTATAAAGAAGTGAGCCGGCAACCACACCCTTCCACCGAAACGCACGAACTGCTTCAAGCTAGAAATAGGTGTATGGTACTTCCCCGGTCGAATTACACTGGTTCTACCAATTGGTATTAAGAGTAATTAATAGGTTAGGTTAAGTTTTAAGTAGTAGAAGAGTATATCATAGAATAGAAGAGTATTAAGCAACAAAAACCTTAATAAGAACCAAGAACTAGAATCGGTTCACGTTTCCCGATAAACGAAGCCGGATATTTATTGACACAAATGGAGAGAAGAAATATAAATCACACGGCAATCGCTACGAGAACTAGAAAGCTAGTTTACACAGAATTTGCTGTGGCATAAACCTTATAAAGCCTTTGAGAGTCTTAAGTTAGAGTCAACTAACATATTTTTGTACCATGTAAAAAATCGACAAATCCACATCAGTGAAAGTTTTTTAAGAAGTTTTTTGATGGTGTGTGATATTTGTATATTACGGAATTAGCAAACTAGCATACAGTTTAGTCAGGTGGTAGAACCAATGTAGTTCAACCGGGGAAGTACCACCGCCACATTTCTAGTGTGAAGCAGTTTTTGCGTTTTGGTGGAAGGGTGTGGTCGCCGGCTTATTTTTATATGAGGCGATCATCTCAGTCTTTGGGAATAGCAAAGCATCTATTATAAACTTCATATAGAACCCCTGTTCTATATGAACATGCTTACAAATGTCCATGGGCGGCAGTAACTATTGACCATCAGGTGGGCTGCTTGCTCGTTTACTACTTCATATATATAATATAAAAAAAAATAAAAAATATATCAAAATATATAAAAGAGTATCGTAAGACATACATATCCGAGACGTTACTACCTTATCCTCCAGGGTAGCAACGAATCTGTGGCCAACCTTAGTTAAAAGTCTAATCATATGTTCATATGAGCTGATTACAGATGTCTATGGGCGGCAGTGGCCACTTACCATCGGATGGAATCCATGCTCGTTTGTTTAAGTAACACATTATCTGATAAATATGGCAAAGTTTTACAATATCAGATTATTGCTTAAGTTAAAAATTACTCGTTTAAGATTCGAAAGCTTTAAAGGGGTAACCAATTCGTTATCCGTATCTCGAAATCGATACGAAACGCTAGGTTGTTTATAGGAAGCTATAAAGGGTACCGAATAAATAAGGCAATAGTTGCCGAAAGAAAATAAGGTATTTGCTAAATACGATCTGAATATATTTACAGTAGCCAGGTTGTAGAAATAATGTATCGACCGGGAAGTACCATCGCTACACCTATTTCTAGCGTGAAGCAGTTCTTGCGTTTCGGTAGAAGGGTGTAGTTGTCGACTCTTATATGAAGTAGCAAAGGAGCATATAGTCCACCTGATAGTCAGTGGCTACTGCCGTCTATATACATCTGTAAAAAACTGCATATAGAACAGGGGTTCTATCTGAAGTCGATCTCAGATGCTACTCCCGAGGACTAACATTGTCGCCTCATAAATAAGTGAGCCGATAACCTTACCCTTCCATCGAAACGCAAGAGCTGCTTCACGTTAGAAACAGGTGTGTGGGTAGGAAATTAAGATTATTGTAACGAAAGATTATGAGGATGTATGTGTGTTTGTCACTCTTCAACGCCAAACTTACTGGTCTAATTCGCTCATATTTTCCACACAGGTAGTTTATGACGGTAACAAATGTAACTAAAGCGGGCAGAGCCGCGTGAATAATCTAGTATTATATAAACACATGCTATTTCTTTTAATGTAAAATCGATGGGACACTGCGGTTTAATTGTAGGAGCAATACAGAGTTCAAAATTTAAAATCAATTGATTTTAATTGTTATGGAAAGTTAAGTTGACAGTACATGTGGCTTTTATACCTAATATTCAAAAGTGTGGATTAAGCCTGATCGTATGTCTACTTAGTATCATACTACATGCTAATCCACTTACTACAAAAACAAAATTTAAAGCTAGAATACAACTTATATTAAAACCAACTAAGGGCAAGTCGGAATCGAAAATTAAAAGCATGAAATGCGGAATTATAATTTATATAAAAATCAGCCAAGTGCGAGTAATACCCGTTTACGTAGGGTTCCGTGCCATTATCTATAAGCGGTAAAATCATGTTTGTTGTATAGAAGCTCCCCTCCAATATTTATTTTATCTTGTTTTTAATATTTTTGATGTAACGGCAATAGAAATATGTCATTTGTGAAAATTTCAACCGTCTAACTATCACGGTTCATGAAATACAGCCTGGTGACAGACAGACGGCCAGACGGACAGCGAAGTTTTAAAAATAGGTTTCCGTTTCACCTTTTAGGTACGGAACCCTAGAAATAGATACATTTTTGTGATTTAATAATATTCTCGCTTCATGACAATTTAATTCTTTCAGCATCACGCTCCTTCTCAAGATTCACATTTTAATAGAATCAGTTCTCAAAAGTTCTGAGGCATACGCCATGTTAAAATACTTTCCCAACGAGGAAATCGTACAGAAAAAGTTATTTCGTAACTTCGGAGCTCGATAAAGGAACTGCGAAGGCTGTGTAGGCAATAAGAGGCAGGAAACAAATCAGTTGGCAATCGCGCCGCGACGGCGAGCCAGTTACTGCGAGACAAGATACCTTCGAGCTCGTCTTGAGGTTTTCTCACATTGTAGATGTACTAGAAATATAAGGTTTTAAAAAATGATACAAATATTTAGCCGACTGAGTCAGAAAGAGAGTAATGTTTTTCAATCGTACGTATGAACGTAAGTATGTATGTCCAATTGTTTAAAACGCGCTGCAGACCAAACGGCTTGACAAATTGTGACGTACCCATATGACATATTATTAGAATTGTATCGAAAAAATACGAAATTAAAACGAAGGTAGTAGAGAAATACATTTCAAATACAATAAACAAAGTGTCAAAAAGTTATTTCGTAACTTCGGAGCTCGATAAAGGAACTGCGGAGGCTGTGTAGGCAATAAGAGGCAGGAAATAAATCAGTTGCCAATCGCGCCGCGACGGCGAGCCAGTTACTGCGAGACGAGATATCTTCGAGCTCGCCTTAAGGCTTATTCACACTGTGATTCGAATATAATAAAATATTTTATTTTAGAAACTCTTTATAGTGTACAACACTATAAATAGTTTCTATTTTTATTCGCTTTTTATTAGCTTCACCTGTATGTTCGTTTGTAACCGACTTCTTTGGGCGCGATTTTGACCCACTTTAAACGGCCAGATTTCGTTCAAACTTTGTAGATTTATTGAGGACCGATGACAATACACTAATTTGATAAAATTATTATTAATTAATTTTATTAATATGAAGTAGCAAACGAGCAACAGTGTAAGTTGCATATAGAACAGGGGTTCTATACGAAGTCTATCACAGATGCGTTGCTACTCCCGAAGACTGAGATGGTCGCTTCAAATAAAAGTGAGCCGTCTGTGAGCTGTCTGACAACAGGCTGTATCTCATGAACGTTGAAATTTTGATTTAGATTATGTATTTCTGTTGCCGCTATAACAACAAATACTACAAAAGAATAAAATATTTATTTAAGGGGGGCTCGCATACAAAAAACGTTTTTATTTTGCTGTTTTTGAGAGATTATGATACGGAGTCATTAGTGGGCAAGTCTGACTCGCACTAGGCTGGTTTTTTTAAGATTCTTTCGTACGCCTCGGCCTGACCATTTATTTTCGTGCGTATGTATGTTTGTATGTATGTCAATGTCTTTGGGGAGCGCTAAAGCCCAAATTGCTTGACAGGTTTTAACATAATAAACGTCTTTAAATTATTCGCCATTTTCTGCGTGACGTAATAATTTTAAAATATAGGCGGGAACTAATAAAGTCGGTTAAAAATACAGAATATATTATCAACACTACGTTTGTTCATGTAATGCACCGTATATGATTTCTATTTTGATATTTCATTATAGTAGTATTATTTTCTCTTCAGTTAACATTTATAGGCAGTCGGCAGTTTTAATAATAATAGATTATATATATAATTTTAAAGTTATATAGTTGTCGTGTTACCTATTTCATCATGAGAATACTAAAATAAAATTTAATTCATTTTTCCATGTTTTATATTTATTTAAAATAACAACTGTCACAACGGACGAAAGCGCATTCCGAATCTAACTGATGAAACGAGAGATCGAGATTTCACTTTCGACCGCGACGGTTTAGACCCAATTTCCGACCTTTGTGTGAATTGGCACAAAGTGAAAATTGTTTTTGTCACATTAAATGTTATTTATTCAGGTATGATTTGAATTTGGAACACTTGGGAATATTGTGAAACAAAAACTAAAAAAATACAGAATATAGGTACCCATAGACAAATTTAGGAACTTAAACGTCAAGCAAATTCGAAATTTAAACGACGGAACTTGTTTAGTTAAAAAAATCACGAAATTCATACAAAATAAATACTTAAATGATACTTGTACTTCGAACGCATCGTGTAGATACAAGTATCATTATGTTTTATGGTATGATGCCACACTCGAAAATTAAATTAACACTGCAACGTCATAAAACTTTCGCTTTTTAAAAACAGGGTCCTATTTAAAAAAATTCAGAATATCTATACCAACATGTTTCCGAACGAATTTTTGTGATATATTTTTTTCATTTATTTAAAGTTGTTCAGTGTTCACACGTTCGCGGTGTATTTAATTTCAAATCTAAAAAATAAATATTTAATTCAAATGTTGATTCCAATTTATTATTAAAATGCCCAATTGTTTCTTCCAATTTATTAATGTGAACATTTGTCATTGTAATTGTTGGCAATAATTTAATTGAGTAATACTTCCGGAAAAGTAATTACCAAACTCATTATCTGGGTTATTAACTTAAAGTTCCAAGCTATCGAGGTGACCAATATCATTTTATGTGAGTAAAAGTGGTAAACCTTGATATTTAACAAATAAGGAAAATTTTGTGCTTATAAATAAAATTGTTTCGTATTTATTTGTGAATGGCTTTACATAATGCCTGTAATATCTATGGATTAATTCTATTATTGATGTTTTGTGATTTTATTCAAATTTTTATATTTTTTTTAATTTAGCTTTTTTGTACAAGAATGGTAGAGTTTCTTAATACTTAGTGTCACAAACACTTCTAAATTGAAATAAAATTAGGAGATACTTATATATTTTTTATCAATGTACATTTATACTGTTTATAAAAAATACAGACGTACCTCCTCCTTTTCGGAAGTCGGCTAAAAATATAACACAACACTTATAGGACTATTACAATGACATTAAAATTATAAGTTTAGATGCACCATGAATGAAAATATCAAAAATTAAATCGATGAAGGAAACATAAATAAATTTTTATTATACTACAATTCCCTTAAAAATGTAATAAAATAATATTTGTGAATAAAAAAGTAAACATAATTACCAGCGTACGTTACAGGAAAAGCCAAAATCCTAAACGGCACAAGAACAATCCAGAACAGCAAATATTTTGATCACTAATAAACTTATCACTAATAGAGAAGTTTAAATCTAAAATTAAGAATGAGCGAGGAACCCACCGCGCCGAGTGTCGGTAGGTATCACACTGACGTGACTCAACCAACATAGTAGGCCACTGTAAGAGTTAAAAAAAACCTAAAAACGTTGACTTTCTATGGAAACTGTGAAAAACATAATTGGACTTTTAAGTAAAACTCAATGCTCTGAAATTTAAAAAAGAAGAAATGATCGCCTGCGTTCCATTTTCGAAAAGATCTGGCGCGATTTATCGGCCGGATCAAGAACGAGAATGGTTCTCATTGGTCATCTTGCGTCCGTTTTTCTAACTTTCTTCGACCTCAATAAAAGCGGCGTTCGGATATTATGTACTTTTTCGTGATTGCGCTCATAATGTAATTGAGTTCTGATTTTAAAATGAACGAACAATGCTTCGTGATTACGCCCGTGTTGAAATATTATGTTCCTGATAAAATTTATTTATTTATTTCTTTTTGAAATAATTTATAGGTTTCTAAGAAATAGGAATTTCTATAATGCTTATTAAGACGATCCCGGCCATTGACTTTAAAAAGTACCTAACTTCTAGTTTAATGGAAATTAATAAGTTTTACTAAAGTGTTACCTATCCAATTCGTTTAATTTAATTCGAGTAACATGTATAATGTTACTAAAACAAAATTAAACGAATTTGATAGAGAATTATTTTTAAGCTAGAATTAGTGGAGTGGGAACTCAATAATGTCGAACTATAAATAAATATTTTAACAACTGTTGGTGATTCGAGCCCAGAGGCACCACCGTCACACCACATTTTTTTGATAATAATTATGGAAGTAGTAAACGCGATCATACAGTCCATCTGATAGTAAGTGATATATTGAAATTTTAATGTGGTAGAACCAATGTAGTTCGATCGTGGAAGCACCACCGCTATACCTATTTCTAGCGTGCAGCAGTTCTTGCGTGAGTTGGAAGGGTGTGGTTGCCGGCTCACTTTCTCAGTCCATCGGCAATCTCAGTCCTCGGGAGTAGCAACGCATCTGTGATAGACTTCATATTAGAACCCCTGTTCTATATGAAGTTGCTTACAAATGTCCATGGGTGGCGGTAACCATTTATCATCAGGTGGGCTGCTTGCTTGTTTGCTAATTCATATTTATAAAAAAAAAGTGACCTGTGACCAAAATCCGGCCCGGATCCAGGGAGGCAATCCGGGGCCTATGCCCCGGGCGGCAAGTTCAGAGGGTGGCATATTCAAACCTTGCAAACGAATGCGCTACCCATAATTGATTTAAATTTGACCATTGGGACGCCTAGTCAGTTGGAAGTGGAACTCTTGACACGTATACGTTTAAAACCACGAATTATTGGACATTTGATGGCTGAAATGATGATAAACATTAAAGTGGGCAGAAGCGGTATTTTTAAGTTTTTGCCCCGTCTGAAAAGAATTGAAGATCCAGGGTTGACAAAAATAAGAAATAAATGAAATGAAATGCCTTTATATTGCATAGGCTTACGGGGGCACTTACAAATTGTCAGTTACAATACTATAACGCTATAAAATAAGACACCAGAAAAATACTTTTTTGACAATGATTTATTCCAATTATATTTTTCTTAATATTCTTTTTAAAATTATAATGGCTCCTTCCATAGACAATCACCACACCTATCCTCTCCTATCCTCACCTCTCCGTACTTCTCTTCTCCTCTTCTCACCTCACCTCGCTTCACCCCTTCGCCTCACCTCACCTCCCTCGTCACCGCACCTCACCATATTAGAGCATCTCACCACCGCTACGTTACAATATATTCTTACAGATCCGAATGATGCGTTGCTTCCTCTTAAGACTAAATTTGAACGCCTCGGATGAGTATTCCTTTCAGAGCAGAACACATAAGCGCATAACACTACTGTTATTAGGCTGAAATAGCAGGCGGTGGTTCTTCCAGAGTCGGACAATAAAGAGTGCTACCTCCTCACTTATATATGAGGCGACCATCTAAGCCCTTGGGAGTAGCAATGCATTTGTGATCGTCTTTAAACAAAACCCCTGTTCTATATGAAGTTGCTTACAGATGTCCATGCGCAGTACCACTTACCCTCCGGTAGACTGCATGTTCGTTCGAAAAAACATAATAATATGCTATAACCGTACATTCTCTTTGATCTAAGCACTTACGTTACATAAGAGTTTGTGCGCAAACTTCATTTTTTGCTATAAAATATGTTATTAGCTGAAATCAAACAATGTAAAGTAATTTATACCTATCTATCCATCGTGAAACATAAGTGAAAGTTCCATCAAAAACCAATTAAGCAGTAAGTCTTGGATGTATGTAATTTTGTAAACATTTAAAGTGGTTACATATTATAAAATTCGTAAACTTTTAAACAAAATATTATGTAAAATATCCGCATTTCAATTTTTTTTTATACGGGTTGTACGTATTTAACGTCAATTTAATAATTAGCGTATACTGGGTTGGTAGGTATGGTTTTGTTGCCGGCTCACTTTTATATGAGGCAACCATCTCAGCCCTCGGGAGTAGCAACGGATTTGTGGTCGACTTCATATAGAACCCCTGTTCTATATGAGATTGCTTACAAATGTCCATAGGCGGCATTAGGCACTTACCATCAGGTGGGCTGCTTGCACCCGAGGACTGAAATGGTCTCCTCATATATAAGTAAGCCGGCAACCACACCCTTCCATCGAAAAGCAAGTACAGCTTCACGGTAGAAATAGGTTTGACGGTGGTATTCCGTAGAACTATATTACTACACTACCTTTAATATTAGAGCTCCGTAAATCTAAACCTGTAACCGGAGAAGCGTTTTGAATAAATAAATATAAACAAGTTCACCAATTCCCGCGCTTTGCACAATCGAAATTGACCAACATGACCTTTGGCGGCAATCTGATTCACTTGGCATTAAAGTGACCTGTAACTTGTGTAGAAATTATCAAAAAATATCGTCCAAGTGCGAGTCGGACTCGCGTAGGAAGAGTTCCGTACCAATATTTGAAGAGATTGTTGTATGAGAGCCCTCCTTACATACTTATTTTATGTATTATGTTATTGTGTGTGCGGTAGGTGAATCTTTCATTCTAATTAATGTTATGTTACAGTTAATTTATTTATTTATTTGTAACGTCACATAATTATACTTAATATAATACAATTTATACTTTAATAAAATATTAAACTCACACGCCGCACTAGTAAACTAAACGGAAATGTAGAAGATAATAATTAGTTTAATGGCAGTTATTGGCATAAGGAAAAAGCGTTATGCGTCTTCGATGATCGTCTTCTTTCGCGTCTGGGAGTACCTACCGGTTACATTTAATCAAATCTTTTTGAATTTGAGAGCTACTTAAGAAAAAGATACGATATAATAATTACAATTGCACCTCTCTAAAAAGTTTCATAATTTTAAGAAAGTCAATTAAAATGGACTAAACCCGGCTGGTTATAAAATTTAAATGCATAGTGCATACTATATCAAAAATACTCAACGAATTCTCCTGACGCTTAAGTCATTAAAATAAAATTTTGCTTAATTATAAACATAGAGTACACGATATGTTGCATTTAACGACAAAACCGACATGATGTGAACACCATTCAAATTTTGAATCGAATTCGGACAATAAAGCTACAGAACAGTTTTGTATGAAATTGTGGAAGATTGCTCGCACCGTGCGTGGGTGGCCTTGTAACAAATAATATGAGCGAAACTCTTAACTCAAGGTTTACGAGATGCACGTCAGATTTTTTCATTAACGATTAATAACTCAGAATCTAGTGAAAAACTGTTTTCTTAAATTTTAAACTTATAGAATTCGTCTTAACCACTGTTTAAGCTGAAATAAGTTTAAATTATATATTTAATTATTTATAATTTCTGCAGTGGGTAGAGAATACATTTTTTGTCGTGTTGATTACTTTTATTTTTAAATTGTTTTCTTTATCTAACAAACTTAGTAATCTAGTAAGTAGTAATATCTAACTACTTAATTATACTAAGTATAATAATAATAATAACTGTATGTTCTGAAAGCTACTTAACTTTTAGAACAAGCAGTTATTTCAGCCCGGCTCGGACTTTTCCGCAAAATTAAATGATTTTTATTTTACAGGATTTGAACGCATTATAATTGGGACTCCCTTGATGATGAGTAGACCTTTTAGTCCAAGGAACATACATATTTACCTCTAGAGAAGCCAGAGAAGTATAACGCATGTAATTTGGGAAATGTATAATAAAGGATACCACGCGATTGAGTAATGTAACATCATACATTACCCTAGAACTTCAAACTGTTAGCTTATTTCAACAATTACAGTTCACGGTATTTTCTTGTTACTAGTAATATGATTTGATTAACATGTTTTGCACTAATTAAAGTATGTCAATTGACTAAAATAACCTTT
>DWNE01006445.1:0-13049 GCA_018249875.1 Cecropterus toxeus
CACTGCCAATTACCTTCAGATAAACTGTATTCTCGTTTACTATTTTTAACCGACTTCCCAAAGGAAGAAAGGTTATCTATTCGTCACGTATATATTTTTTTTATGTATGTTCGGGCATAACTCCCCGATGCCGCTACTGACCGTCACGATTCGACCGTCATTGTATGCCGTCAGTTTCACAGGGGGTCCCATTTTATGGAAATCGTTAAATTTTCAGCAATTTTTCAGGAAAATTGGAAATAATATAAATACATAGTGGTTTAGTACATAACCAGTACACAGTACATAGTTCTGAAGTCGGAGCTCATATACTCGTAGAACATAGTTTCGTCAACATGATTTAGCGAAGTGTGTTGAGCGCCGACTTCGGGACTATGAAATATGTACTGGTTATGTACTAAACCACTATGTATTTAAATTATTTTTTACTTTTTTGTGGCATGGAAGTCGGTGATATTTTTTTTGTTATTTTTTTTTTACATTACAAACCAGGAGATGAACATCATCTTCTAGGGCGGCTACCAACAAAAATAGCCTACTACGTTTGTAAATTTTGCAATCTTAATCATCAAACTTATCCCACGTTTAAAACCTTTGTCCAACATTGAACATGGTTTATTCCATTTGAACCTTTGTCACATTTAGTTTATTAGCTTAGCTTATCTACACGCAAAAAAACATATAGTATGTGCTACAATTTGGGCACAATATGGGAATAACTAAATTGAGCCATATATGTTTCAATAATAATTTTAAACTCAAATTTCAAACTTCAATCTTCAACTATACGGAAACAAACATACAGCACTAGATCTTTAAATTTTATTGTCTTACTATTTATATTGATTACCAAATGCTAATTAGCTTAACGCTTCTAAATGTTACTTTGAATATGCTCAATGTGTTAAGATTATTAATATAAGTCCTACGTAATAGAATAATACACATGATTATTGTAATATAATAATACATTTGATTGATATACAGGTAAAAATATTTTAACATATTTAAGGCTAGGAGATGATGTCGACTTAAAAGGCCTTCTTTAATATAATTTTAAAAATCGTACTTTTTTTTCATCAAACTGAAGTATCAAAAGAGCATGCAACCCACCTGGGAAGTCCTGATAAATGGTTACTGCCATCCATAGACATCTGTTAGCAAATTCGATGTTCTATCAAAAGATCAGAGTTAGAAGTAAGCGTAGTTGTGGTACGTCCCGATTGAACTACATTGTTTCTACTAGCTGATGTACTGTACGAGTGAGGAACGTACTCAGTACATTTAACCAGTTCGTAGGCAAATATTTATTCTTTTCATATATCATGAATCACGAAATATGAATCGCGGTATATAAACAAAGATTTAATTACAATAACTTAGATTCATAATAGAAATCTACCTATACTGGATTCGAACCAGAAACTCATTCTGCACGGCAAAGGCGAAGGGGCCGTCAGCCATACTAATGAAAATAGCTGTAACGACAGTAATTTGAATAAACAGTTTAAAAATATAACAGGCAACCTAACCTATTAAAGAACTAACAGTGTTCAGTATTTTTAGTGTTACGTTATTTGTGGAACATATAATGTTCCACAAATAACGTAACACTAAATATAAGACAATGTCAACAGCAAGTAATAATAGTTGTCGTAATAAATACACGAAAGAGCAAAATGTTTGCAAAAAGTGTGCAACAAGAACGCAATATTTATTAGGGTGGACATTCTAAAGGCGTATCAGCTTTTAAGGCAATTTGCATATGTTTAAGTTTTCCTCTTATCCACGTGTTGGGAGGGACATAACTTAAGCGAAGGGCACATGACATACATTATCTCAACCCAGGTGTACATGAAGTGGTTGATATAATGAAATGTAGCAATGTGTATACCTTTTCTTTATAATATATTTATAAATACTGCCACTTAAACGACTTAACTTACTTCGGTAAATTAATTTTTTTATGTTTAACTTCTGGGTGCCTGGACAAGCTTAAGCTCAGCTTTCTACGGATCATCTTGAAATTTAACGTCGCTTGGTTTGTTATTTTTAATCATAAATATATCTGATGATGGAAGCTCCATAATATCATCTTATGAAATAAGACTATCTTCACCAACTTCTCTGTGCTGGACACGGGTTCTCTTTTTCCTGAAATGTAATCTTACTCACTGGGAAACATTTATGATGACTTATTTCTAAAAATCTCATGACATTGAAAAATCAGAAGTGTATGCTTAGGTATAAATTAAACTCCAAAACGGACTATAAAGTTGCCAAAATTTGTTTCCTTAAACTATCCGAGCTATCAATATGACAACAGGATGTTAGTAACTCTACAAGAAATAAACATGTGACGCGTTGATGTCTTTTGAATGTAAAATCGTATCCCGTACGCAATGGTTGAAAGATAAGGTTAAAAAATCTTACTTATTTTAAATATCACTACATGGTCATTTCTTATATGTCGACAGTTAAAATACCAACTTTTCAAACAAGTTTTTTTTTCAAATTAATGAAATTCTCATCGTGGATATATATCATTCATTAATTTCATTGAGAAAAGTTCAGTTTAACATATTTGATAGCTATAAATAATATTTTTCTGATATGCAGAATTATAAATATATAAATATAAATGTATAAAAATATACGATACATTGGTTCAGATCAATGGCTATCGATCAGCATAGTCACCTAAAGGACGATTAGAACTTGATTAGTCGCTTTACAAAACAAGAACTGTACTATAAAGTTGCTTTTTTTGTACTGTAAACAGTTTACAGTACAAAAAACGCAAGATTTTATAAATTATGATGTAGCTTCGATATCCTATAAAGCTGTAAGTGGTGGTAAGTACAGGCAATTACTATCTGTAATAAGTACACGTGTGGGCCACACATGCCACCCGGGTACCCGCTAGCACGCGTTAGCTCGCGGAACCAATACGCTAATGTCAGGGCCACTGAGCCAGTTCTAACTGGTCCTTTTGACATTTCTACAGTTTCGTCTGTCACTCAGCGAGGAGTGTAAATCATGCAGGAATGCGAACCGATTAGAGGGCGGTAAGGACGCGGCCCAAACTTTTGACTGCCCGGCCGACAACTACCGGCAATCGAGCGAAGGTATCGACTACCGTTCACGGAAACATAGCTAGGAACGATCAAGTCAGTTACAAACTAAAAAATAGAGCTATGCCGATTATTGTCGGAATACGTAACCATAGCTATTTATTTAATAAATAGTTACGAGTTGTGAAATGTAGAATAGCAAGTACAGAGATCAGATAAAATCAAAGTTTCTGTTTTTTTAAGAACTACTTTACAACCCCACGGTACTCATAAGTAAATAAGTTAATTGAAACGTTACCACGCTTAAGTATTGTTGAGAATATCCCACTTCTGAAAATATAAAATAAAACTAATTCTTTAATAAAGTAACGGAATTATATTTTTGCATACAACAATCGTCAAATGGCACTAGGAAGGGAAACAAAAGACTCCTCTTTTCTTATTTAAAAACTTATTATAACAACCAGTATTTATATAAATGTAACCTATTATTATAAATATAGTTTAAACATCAAAATAAAATTAAAAAAACACGCTTTCTACACCCACACTGGGATTTTCTCCTGTGTCGTGGGTGCCATGGGCACACAAACACGAATACACAAACACCCAAACCCAGAACAGAAATCTAAACTCAGCATTCATATTTCTGTCTGGCCGGGAATCGAACCCGGGACCTACTGCGCGTTAGACCGGTATGGTGACCGCTCGGCCACGCGGGTCGGTATTGGTCTAAATTGAATCTAACCGACGCGTTATCGGATTAATAACGTAAGCTTGAAATATATTTTTTTTTGTATAAAATTGATGCAGTTTATATTCTACTAAATAACGGATTATTTAGCTTAATTAACTCTTAGTAATATCTGTACCAGACAATATAATATAATATGTACATGAGTGACTTCTCTAAGGATGCCGAAGCCCTCTTCGTCGTTAAAGCTGAAGTAGGCCTCCGAAGGAAATTAAGTTTAGTAAGAATCTCATCCACTAGAAGCCTCACTCCAGCCGGTCCTGTGCCTTTTGAATTCAACGGTTTCCCGCTATCTTCTTCAGGTCATCGGCCTATGTCCCGCAATGGACCTCGAAAGGCTGATGGATGGAAGAATCTCATCTAATCCGCGCCCCTTCCAAAATGAAACTTCCTTCACGTAAATAAAATCCCTGGCTAAATAGAATCCCTGGCTATATACTTCAAACCAGTATATATAAGTACTACAATACTGTTTAAAGGTTGAAATAGGATTAGTGTTGATGCTACCGCAGTGAAACCAAGCAGGGGTGTACAGCCTTTTAACTATTTAAGACCTTTAGACTTTCTAATAAATTCAATTCCTACCAGAGACGGCTTTTAAAGCTTAAATAAAACACAATAGGCATCTCCTTAACACGAGAAAATCTAATTTGCTTGTTTTATATAAGATTAAAACTTTTTGTACTTCTACGGAGCTTGCGTAGTGTTCTTAATTATTCAAGTTCGCTATTCCAAGTTAATGTTTTAAGTAGTTTTCAATTGCAAAATTTTAAGTTAAATCAATCGCTTGAAACTTTGTGATTGATATTTAAGGTGTTAAAAATGTTAGTTTAAACCTTTCTTGTAAGCGCTATTTTCAATTTTCGTTTTTTTTTTATATTACATTGAAGTAGCAAACGAGCGTGCAGCCCACCTGATGGTAAGTGGTTACTGCTGCTCATAGACGTCTGTAAGTAACTTCATATAGGACAGGGGTTCTATATAAAGTCGATCACAGATGCGTTGCTACTCCAGAGGACTGAGATGGTCGCCTCATATAAAAGTGAGCCGGCGACCACACCAACGAAATACATTAAACTTCTTTACGCTGGAAATAGGTGTGACGGTGCTACTTCACCGGTCGAACAAAATTGGTTCTACCACCTGCAAATTTCGTATTTAATAAAAATCGATTGTAGGTTGCTAATAAAATACTTAATATACATATTGTTTTATATTTAACGAGCATGTTCGGACGTTGTTTTACACATACACATGAGTTCTTCTGGACTAGCTTATTTTACTTTCTACAGTAGTCTTGTAGTCAAAATCGTGTACTACTCAACACAGTTCTCTTTCTTTCTAAAAAAAGCTCTCTTTGAAAGCCAGCGATGCATTCGCAACTCCTCTGGTGTTGTAAATGTCCATAGGCGACGGTAACTACTTTCCATTTGGTAGCACGTCTGCCTTATCGTTAAGGTTAAGAATAAAAAAGTTCTAAAATTAAACCAAAGAGAAAACTATTTAAATCAAGAACTTGAATCGTACAATTTTTCTCCAATATTACTGTGATACAGTTTTATTTCACGCCATAAAATATATGTTTATCATTTCTTAAAATGTCTATAAAATTTCAGCACCAACAATAAAACGAACTACAAAGAAAAGGCGCACATCATATATGAGAATTAATTTTATCTGCACAGCGATAAAACTGTTAATAATTAAACATTTTTGCGAGTCTGGAGACTGTGCTGGCATTTGAAAGAATAAAATATAATATCCCTAAGGATATTAATAAATTACATATATAATAAAACGGGTACAACTCCCTCGTGAATGGATTTTCAATTTTTACCCGCTATCTAGGTATATATTTTCGGTACAAAAATTGCGTATTGCTCCCTGGATGGCGTTCTATCTTTGCGTGGAAGTATATCAAAACCGGAAGAGTCATTTCAAGAATATAACTTATTAAAAATTGGTAACGACAACATTTTGATCAGATTTTTGAAGGGTGAAACCAGTAGGATAGGAGCGGTGAATTACCACGGCCATACTTCTTGCTAACGTGGAGCAGTTCTTGTACTTTTATGGTAGCGTTGATGTTAGACAGATTTTCAAGTAACATGTACAAACTCAAGAAGTATGTACACTTACAGCAATTAGGCTTGTATATTCAATTAGAGGAATATAGAACTAAGGCTGTAACACATTAAAGCTGACTACCCATTGGCTGCTATTGCCTAAGGAGCTGATAGCTTTAGTGATGTGGTTAACGCGACTGCCATAACTCCTTGGCGACTATTTAGAAGCTTCTGTATCTATACACCAACAACTGACTGTCGGAAGATTTCTACCTAAACGCGTCGGTAAAGTATGTATGTATGTTTGTTTGTATGTATGTCCATTTCTTTGGCACGCGCTACAGCTCAAACGGCTTGACAGATTGTTACGTATGACATATAACTAGAATCGTCTCAGTTTAAACAGTGACGTGAGTTTTCGGTCATACCTTGTAATGTATTGTGCAAGCATGGATAAAAACGTAAACAATGATTGTTTATAGGAAAGTTAATTTAACTTGTACTAAGGGCTATGTTCAATAGCTAAAGTGACAAGGTAGCTTAAGCAATTATCGCTCAAGCGATAGTAGCCGATGGACGGTTAACCCAATTAACACTAATTGAGGTCCATGTTAATTGGTTATGATATATCAGAGCAGTAATTGATCTATTGTCGATACTTAATAAGAGATACGATACGTAACAGTGTATTGAAATCTAAAATTATTTATGAATATGCAGTCTAATATAACTGGTTTTAAGGCTACCGTCATATTTATTTTCGCCTCACATTAATTAAGTCTTAAATCAAATCAAATCAACATTATAGTGTTTTGCTAGTAGGGCCTAAGGCCTCTGTTTCCCTTATAACTATTTATAAACGAAGCAGTTCGACATAGTTCTTAGGACTCATATGGCAAGTATTAATGACCTGAGAAATAACTTTTTTACACAATATACGAGTATGCGGTATACCTGATTGTACGTGATCATTGTCGTCCATGGAATTTTCTGCAATCAGTTTCTGACAAGATTAAACATTTTCTACGGAAGGCCAGAGCTCACTGAGATATAACTTTAGGTATATCTCAGTTACTATACCCTCCTACCCAGATTACAATAGCGCTCAGCACTGCTGTTGGTAGGCAACAATAGGTGTGGCGATGGAATGGCGACTTCGTAGTCGAAATACAAAAGGTCTGGATGACTACCTGTTCGCTTCTTCATGGAGAACAACGACTAATTAAAAAAATCTATTATGGATTAATTATTGCAAGTGCAAAATTTTATAGATAACGATTATCTCAGTGTGCATTTTTGTTCCATCCATCAATCCATTAGCCAGACTACCATTAAAATGGAAGTTATTCCGTAAACTCCGCAATAGTTACAGTTGGTGACAAGCAGATAAATAATTTAGCAGGATAAGATATCACAAATAACATAAATTTCCTGGATTTTGTGTCTTAGTAAAACACTACTCCTTTGCTCCAAAGCTCTGCAAAGCTATTTTTTATTTCCAAGATTTTTTCTTTCCCTTTTCGAAACTCGTTGTACTGAAGAGTTGTCTAATATAAAATTTACTGTACAAACACACAGTAAAGACCGCAGGCAATCATTTATAAAAGCGCTAAAAGCGAGCAGGATATATTTTTAAGATTAAGCAATTGTAGGAAGCGCGCGTTTAGCGATAAACAATTCAGCGCTGTCGGCTATCAGCGAGCGAGTTTGCTGTACACTGGGCGACGGAAGTTGGGAAATAGTTTAATATAGTCAAAATAATGTTTTATAAGCTTTCCTATATGAACTCGCTAACGTGTTACGGTAAACAATCGTGTAATGTTAGGAGTTTTCAATGATAAACGAAAGCAATATCGGGGATGAATGAAAAAAAAACTGGGATATGTACAAAAGTTGTGCGTTATTTGACAGTAATAGTAATTTAACTTAAGAGAAACCAAGAGGTTTATTTAAAATTTGAATTAATAAGAATTGACACTATATACGGGAAACCCAGTACGGTTCCAATACATTTGTAATAGGGATAACGGGGAATCACTGGAAATTTAACATTTGAATGGACTTGATATACGTGAATATCAGTTTGGTTCCAATTTATTCCTAGTAGGAATAACGAGAAATAATTGAAAATTTATTATTTAACAACAGGTGGCGCCAGGTTTTTTTAGCATTGTTAAATAATAAAAGAAATTTCTTAGAATCAGGAGAGTCACCGAAGTGGCCCCATGTTCACCCTTGTATGGAAGGGCATGGATTCCGACTGAATGAAGGAATGAAATAAGGCGACCATCTTATTCTCCTCAACCATCGTAATCCCCTCGTCTTTACAAACTTGATGTAAGATGGCTATCGAAGCTGCTTGATTACTTACCAAAAAGTGGATTGAAGGACTAAACATTCTAGATAATGCTTTAAAACTAGAACTTAGTTTATGGCAGCTGCTCCGAAACATGATCAGTGTTAGGAAATCTGAAAGATACTACGACAATACTAGTTTACGAACATAACTTGAGTTGTCCAGTGTACCATAAATCAGATACCTCCGTGGAGTGTTGCCGGATGGGGCGGTGACGCGTTGTACGGACGCACGCGAACCTACGTCTTGATACTGCGGTGTGACCTCACTGTACGGATGATGTAACCCGATTATAACTTACAATCTGTCATCACTTAGCTGGCCCCTTAGGGGACGTTTGATATCTCTTCTCATTTACGCTATATAAGAAAGTCCTGTACATAATTTCACGTTTTTATGACATAATCTTTACTAATATTATAAAGCAGTAGAGTTTGTTTGGTCGAACGCGCTAATCTCAGGATCTACTGGTTCGAATTCAAAAAATATTTTTGTGTTGAATAGTAAATTCATATCATTCAGGCTTTAGGCTATATAACATCACGCTATGTTTGTTTGTTTTTTAAAAGATTGTACTCTTATAAACGCGAGTGAAACTGCGTGGCACAGCTAGCACAGTATAATATGATGCTGGTTTGCTTTATGGTAAAGATAAAAATCCTTTCCAAATTAGTCATAATAAGCAGTAAAAGAACACTACCTGTCCTTAACAACATGAGTATAAGTTAACATTTTATTTATCCAAGTATTTATATTGTATATGTTTACTAGTTTCTTTGCTAAGTTATATATTATTTTATGCTAATATAGTATCCTTATGTGTATTTTTATATATTGTATTTATTCATTTGCAAAAGTGCACGCAGTACTACCTGGTATTAACCTATCTCCATTCTCAGGACTGCTGGAAGAAATTTCATTAGAAATAAGCAGTGCCTTTGCACATGTAGTTATATATAAGGTTTATATATATTTGTTAACTCTGTGTGCATAAATAAATAAATAAATAAATAGCGTAGAAAACATCGTAGGAAAAGGAAAAGCGTGTCTAAAAGTCTGGCATGAAATTTTTAAAGACTGTATACTTGGCCTGAATGGTGGACGATTGCATACACCTGATTCTGATTAACTGTGGGACAATAATGGGTTGCTTATCAAGGTGATAAATAAATTTATTTGTTTATTATCTAATTAATAAAAAAATGGGACGGATTAAATCGGAACAACTTGTCATTTATACATAGTTAGTTTAGTATATTTATATAAACTCAATCGGAAGTCGTACGCCAGATATTCCGTTCCAGTATAGATACAATTAGGTAAATAGATTTAATACATGTTTTGATTATACATATATGCAGAGATGCACCTCAATACCTAAAAATAAAAAGAGAATTATTTAAAACTGAAAGAGAAAAGGTACTGTTATGTATTTGACTATTTATATATAGTTAAGTTTGTCTTGTTATCTAACTATACTTGGGAGAATACGTCGTTTCATTGTGAAAATCCATTAACGGCACTACCAGCTTTGTTATATAACAATTAGGGATGGGGAAAGGGGTTTGATACCCCACTACGAGAACTGAAGTTTCATGTATATTTATAGTAGGTAATACGTAAATCCATACAGGGAATGGTCCAAGTTTTATATTGTGTAAAATGTTATAACAGCTTTAATATGTTAAACATGGATTGAAAAACGTGTTTTAATATGTTACGGGTACTCACGATATGCGGTTTTGAATTTCTTTTTGCCGATATTTCGACCCAGTTACATGGATCGTGGTCACGGCGAAACTGCGGTGGCGGGGGGAAACCGTTGACAAGTACTAGTGGTAGATTAACCTATCTACCCTACGTTTTTTTTTGTATTAAATGAATAAAAAGAAATAACCTATCTACCCTACGTCTAGTTTGTTTGTGTGCGAGATCGACTCGCACACAAAGGGTTCCGTATCTTTAAAATAATGGCAAAAACACGTTTGTTGTATGAGAGTTTCGCTTAAATATTTTTTGTACTCTGTTCTTAGTATTTGCTATCATAGTGACATCATCTATGAAAAGTTCAACTGCCTACCTATCCCGGTTCATGAGATACAGCCTGGTGACAGACAGACGGACAGACGGACAGTGAAGTCTACGTAATAGGGTTCTTTTTACCCTTTTGAAAAATGTTAAATATATAGAAAATTTATTTTATCCGATTTTTATTTTATATCTGAACTAGCTTTTGCCCGCGGCTTCGCTTGCGTATGAAGAAGTAACAAGTATTTCGAAAAATCCGTTCTTAGCGAATGCGTACGTCATAACATCTGCCTGCATGCCAAATTTCAGCCCGATCCGTCTGCAGTCAGTCACCTTTAAGCTATAGGTACATTTAGATTATTATTTATTTATTTTTATCCAAATTCCTCTTTATCCGAATTATTTATTTTTATCCGAATACATAGTATATATATATATATTTTTATCCGAATTGCTTTTTATCCGAATCGATTGGCCAGGGACGGAACTGGGAATCATGCTACAAGTACAGTGACCATTGAACCACGGGGTCGAAAACACTTGATATCCTCTTAAACTTGTTTCTGTGTGACTCAAACCAAAAGTCATAGATAAAGCAACTACTAACATCGTTAAAAACATTAAAACAAAAACACGACTACTTAACGAATTTTTTGTATGTTTAATTTAACGCTTATATGAGTTTTTGTCAAAATAGTACAGTAAAAGTATTACAATATATATATTTTTAGATTGGTCTATTTACTAGCTTTCATTTGATACTTATATTATCGTAAAAATAAAAATCGGCCAAGTGCGAGTCGGACTCGCAGGCGAAGGGTTCCGTAGTATTATCATTCACAAATCTTGAAGATAAAATATAGCTCTCTTGTAAATATGATAAATAAAGTTGAACAGTTTTCCAACTACCAACATATTATGAAAAAAATCGTTTTAAGCAGTACAGTTTTTTGTTTTAATATTTTTAAACTAGTTAGACTCTAAATCTGCCTGTCTGTTTCATTTTTAGTCTGAGCTGCTTAAATTACCTGTCGATCCTAGACATACACGGGTTATTGCAATCCTGCGATGATAAATTAGTTTTTATAATCAGATGGCCACTCAAACTTTGTAGAAGAACTTGATTACATTTTGTTTGGAATTTATTAGGCATATTAGTTACTGGCAGACCCGTGCCAACATTTAAAAAAAAACGTGTATCTGTTTTCATTCATTATTTCTACCCAGATAGTCAGTTCATAGAGCTTGCTTCAAAATTGAACTTTCATAGAAACTTTTAACCCCTTAGGGGTTAAAATTCTAAAAATCCTTTCTTATCACTCACTTACACCATGAAATGAACCCTTGTTACACATTGTAGAGTTCTAGGTACAGTAGTTTCAGCTGTGCGTTGATATATAAGTCAGTGTGTCGTAATTGCCTTTTATATGTATATAGATTAGGCATATGCCTTACGAAATTATAATGCGAACGTTTTTAGGATGTACGTGTATTTGTTATTCTTATATGTAATTAGAAACATCGTTAAAAAAATTAAAACAGAACACTAATAATGATATATATTTAACTTAACGCTTATATAAGTTTTAATCAAAATAGTGTAGGAAAAGTATTATAAAAATTTATTTTTAGATTGTTTTTTACTAACGTTCATTTTATACCCACACTAGCTGTAACACGCAGTTTTACCCGCGTTTATTAGAGAAAAATCTGATGAAGTGATGTTATATAGCCTAAAGCCTTCCACGATAAATTTACTATTCAACACAAAAAGATTTTTTCAATTAGAACCACTTCCTGAGTTCCTGAGTAGTTCCTGAGATTAGCGCGTTCAACCAAACAAACTCTACTGCTTTATTATATTATTAGTAATTAGTATTAGTAATTAGTATTAGTACATTACTATTAGTATTAGTAAATTAGTAATTAGTAATGATTGTCGTAATAATAAAAAACATGTACCTACCTCACCCCCCTTTTTCCTCTATTTCCAGTTGCCAAAGAAATTGATACATACAAACAAACATACATACATACATATATACATACGCTCGAAAAACATTACCCTCCTCCTGACGCTGTCGGGTAAAAAGTAGAAATATCCATACGACAACGTCCTATTCATAAATATACATTTATTTGCTTATTCAATATGGACAAAAAATCGATGTTTAATTAAATTTTACCTACAACTTAGTAAAAACACTCCAAATACGAGTATATGTAAACATGAGACCACTTAATAGGGCAAACATATGACCAGAATGGAATACCGTTATAATTTACACTGTCTTGCGTAACTAGAGAATACACAAGTTAGGGGCATTGCTCAGTGTAGTGCCCAAAGACCTATTCCTAAAGTGAACGTTACTGGAGCTATCTTTTTAACCGACTTTCAAAAAGGAGGAGGTTCTCAATTCGTCTGTATTTTTTTTTAGAGTGCATAGTTCTGAAGTCGGCGCTCATATACTTGGAGGACATAGATTCGTGGTTGTAATCTAACAGGTTTGAGCGCCGACTTCAGAACTACGCACTATGTATGTACTGTGTACCTATGTAAGAAACCAACATACATATATTTAAATTATTTTATTGCTTTTTGGTGACATAGAAGTCGGTTTCTATTTTTTGTTAAAAAGTTTTATATTGCTATGTAAAAAACAAATTAATACAATTTGTAAGGCCCCCGTAGGACTATTTATACTAATATTATAAAGCAGTAGAGTTTGTTTGGTTGAACGCGCTAATCTCAGGAACTACTGGTTCGAATT
>DWNE01006446.1:0-13049 GCA_018249875.1 Cecropterus toxeus
TTTCATGAGAATCGGTCAAGCCGTTTCGGAGGAGTACGGGAACGAACATTGTGACACGAGAATTTTATATATAAGACGAGAATTTTATATAATATAAGATTTCTATAAAATTTAAGCAGTGATAGCCTAATGGCTAAAACTCGACCTCTTAATCAAGGATCCGAAATTCAAATCCTAGGCAAGCATCTGGGATTTTTCTAATAATCATTTTTTTATTTATTTTTTTTATTAATCATGTTCATTTTAGTAATTAATTTTGTCACTGCTTTACGGCGAAGGAACACAACGCAACCTACAAACCTGAGAAACGTACAAACCTGAGAGTTCTGTTAAATAAAAAGTAAACTTATAAAGTAGGTTGTAATACATTTGTAAATGTTTTCTTCTTCTAACTGTCGCAAGTGTCTCTTCCGTTTATATTATTGTAAGTCAAACGTTGAATAATATATCGCTACATGAGAAAGAATTCTAACAAGATTTTTCATTGAAATATAATATGTTAGTCAATAAGTTCATATAAAAAAATCAGTAGCTTACGCTCTGCTATAATTAATCAATACTGATTACTTTTACTTTTATTACAGAAATATATCTATTTTTTTATTTTCCGCTAGTAAAACATGAAGAAAATTAAATTGAAGCGTGCTAGAGGATCCTTTTATTACGTTACAAGAAAAATAAAAAGTTTATTGTCGCGAAACTGGGCGTCACGATGTGTTGTATTTATGAGCTGTTTAATGACGCCTTCCCAAATGTCAGTCCCTTACTAGATAATGTCACTTATTTCTCTCTAGAGAAATTAACGTGAATTTACTAAAAAACGAAAGAAAATTTTGTTAGTCTACAGTCACGGCAATAAAAATTTAATCGACAAGCAATCGAATTTTGCAATGTAGAGGTATACAATTTAAATGTTTTACAATGGTGAGTGTTCTCATCTGCATGCCTGCATCACCTTTCTTCCACCGCTCCACTTGCCGAATGATGAAGTTCCATCCACACCAGCTGGACTCGTGGCGGTCCTCTACGATTCGGTTTGCACGTTCGTTTTTGCCACGGATGATGCTAATGCCTTCCTCCTGAGGTATTCCCAGTGCGCTGTCACATGGTGCTCTTCAAAAAAAGTGTGAAAAGAGTTTATCTTCAAAGCCGACGATGCATTGGGGACTCTCGTGTCAAATGTGCATAGGCAACGGTGACTACTTACCATAAGGCAGACCCTTATCAGCAGGCTTAGGTATAAAAAAAGGTGGTAAAACTCTTTGGGGTTCGACTCCGGAAGCACCACAGCAACTTCTGTTTTTATCTAATACAGCAGTGTCATGCATTACTGTGTACAAGATAATCAGTGTAGTTTAACCGGATAGGTTCCACTGCCACACCTATTTCTAGAGTGTGGTTGCCCACGTTTGAGGCTATCTTAGTCCGCAGGAGAAACAACACATCCGTAATTGACGTCGGACCCTTATCTATGTGAAATCGTCTACAGATGTCCATGGGCGGTAGTGTCCACTTACCATCAGGTGACGAGTCAAAGAGAAAATAATACGTCGATAAGTCAGCTCTCACAAGTTTCTCACCGTCCAGTGGAACAAGCGTACTACAAGTTTAAGTTGCTCAGATTAAAAAAGATAGACCAAAATGCGTCACATTATATTGGATGCTTTGTGATTACCTGTGTTGAATTATGTGACTTGATTGATAGATTGTGTAATCTTTGCGAGGGTATGTTTTTACGTTACGTTGTATTACATATTTTAGAGCATACAGTCTATCTGTAAGCTGCCACTGGTGCCCCAGTAGAAACCAGGGAAAAATATATCCAGCAGTGGTCCTCAAATAATTTATTCATGGGTTGATCCACATAAACTCGTATGTACACATTAGAACCAAAATATATAATTACCACTTACTCGTTCCAATTTCGTTAAAATTTCGTTTCAGCTTTGTCTCTTTTTTTGGTCTAAGGTCCGCTCATAAAATTTATTTACAACTTCCTCCGAGTCGTAACGTGTGTGTCACGTTTTATTATTTATCGCAAGACTTTGCACCTAGTGTTCTTTAATAACTCCACGAATAGCAGTAGAGGATTATGACCGCTTAATTAAATATTAAACAGAACTCTTCATGGATCTGTGGTGGTTCCACTTACCCGTTCTGCCCTATATGTGGTCAGCTGTTGTATTCTAGTTAGATAAATATCTAACAACACAATATGTACGCTTAACAACAGACAAATATATGATTTTAAGCTGATATTATTGCGGAATTGACACATTTTAATATGTAACGGGTACTCAAGATATGCGATTTTTAAATTACGCCGTGACCACGATCCATGTAACTGGGTCGAAATATGGGCAAAAAGAACTTCAAAAATCGCATATCGTGAGTACCCGTAACATATTAAAAAACAGACAAACATTTGTTTCCCGTGGACGTGGAAGGGAAAGGATGTCGCATTGCTTGCCAACACCATCTCGACAAGTTGGTAGTATTGGGTAAGGTAGAAGGTCCTTGCAGCCGATCACCCGGTGGTGTGACCAAATAGCTACTCTCACCGGAGCTAAAAACCAGAAAAACTGGAGGAGAATAGCTCATAAAGTTATCAGGCACTTAATCTTCAGCAATGAACAACGATAAAAAAGATATCTTAGTAATAATACATATATATGTAATAGCCTAGTCGTAGCCAATCCTTGAGTAAAGAGTATGGCGGTATTTAAATACATTTTTTTTTTATTTCTTTGTAGATTAGAATTGTCCCTTTCATTTTTTTAAAACACTAAAGTAGAAAATGAGTTTTGAAAAGTAGAATTGATAGTAGGTCGACAATACTCCCTATGGACATCTGTAACCAACATAGATCACAGATGCGTTGCTACTTCCGAGAATTACGATTTACTTCATATGTAACTCAGCAAATGCAAAAATCATGCATTATGAAAACAAAAAAGCGACTGCTAGAACTGAAATTTGCATTCGGATATGCTGTTTTGATAATAATTTATTTGTTTAACGATTTTTTAGGAGATTGCGTCAACAAAGTATTATAATGTACAACTTAGTAACACAGCGTGATAATGTATACATTTCTATAATACTCTAGGTATTAACTAGCTTTCAAGAAAAAAATCCTTCTTCTATCCCTCAAGTTCCCGTCACCCAAAAGTTTTTCCCCTCTTTCTTTCTATTTATACTTGCCATTTAAATATATACTTAGTCTATGTCACTGTGGAAACTGAGACTATTATAGAATACATACATATAAACATACATACGTGCGAAAACCATCACTCTCCTTATAAATTCGGGTAAAAATAGCCAAGAAAAGAGAATAATCAAACAGAAACGTTCATATGTTAAAAAAATAGAAGTCGCGAACATTAAGAGAATTATTTCCACACCATTTCCTTGTTTAGATGCCGTCAGGTAGAAAGTTCAGGACGATTAGTACCAGCCTATTTCACATCCTCATAAATCATATGTGAGAAAACGCGAACCTTTGTAGTTCCTTTCATACAATCTTATACTATGTTTGTGCAGCGAATTTGTCCTCACTAGCTATAGTTCTCTGTAAACAATCATACGTAGTATAGAAAGTGTTTTCTTTGTGATTTTCTGTTAAAATTATGAAGTAGCAAACGAGCACGCAGTCCATTTGATGGCAAGTGAATTCTTCTTTAGAAAAAGTCACTGCTTTACAGTGAAGGAAGACATCGTGAGGAAACCTGCACATCTGAGAGTTCTCTAAAAAAAAAAGAATTCTCAAAGGTGTGTGAAGTCTACCAGTTCGCACTTGGGCAGCGCGGCGGACTATGGCCTAAAACCCTCTCATTCTGAGAGAAGACCCGTGCCCAGCAGTGGAACAACAATAGGTTGACGATGACGATGAATTCTGCCGCCTATAGACATCTATTATCATGCCCAGATAAGATCAGGGTCTTACCTGAGGTTGGCTACAGATGCGTTGCTACTCCTGAGGACTAAGTTGGATTAGTACTACGCTTCGGATTAGTATATCTCCCTTTTTACGCCCTTTAAAACAGACCAGAGCAACGCATATCACTTTTATTTATAGGCAGAAATAGCTGTGGCGATGATGCTTCCGGAGTCAAATCACAAAGGGTATCCAAAGTTCATAGTTAAGACAGGACAAGATGAGAAGACATGCCTCCACAAAAGCCAAAAACTCTGGACCATGCTGCACCAGGCTGCCCCAGCGCCAATGTCACGATCCATCTCTGTCAATCACTGCTCACCGTATAAAGTATTCACAAATGGATTGAATTGGATTCTTTCTGTTTGCAATCTTCAAACGGGATTCGATGGAATTCTAAATGCTTACGATACAAAATAAACAGGTTTTTACTTTATTCTGTTCGAGTGTAGATAAATGTTTGAGGAGATTATGCTTTCGCTTCCATTCTGCGTGAATAAAGAACAGTAATAACATTGACTACAAATGTACGATCAAACAAAAACTTGCTTGTATTACTTGAAAAAAAATTGAACCAAGTTCTATACCACAAAAAGTATAAATACTTTAAGTATGTATATGTTGGTTTAATACAAACACATAGTACGTACATCCAAAGTCGACGCTCTACACATTTCGCTAGATCAGGGCGACGAAATTATGTCCTACGAGTTTATGAGCGCCCACGTAGACATACATATTATAATTATATTTATAAACCCTACATCCATCAGACCTTTGAGTTCCACTGCCAGTTGTCGGCCATTCGTCATAAAAGAAACCACTTATCAAAATGTCATATTTCTAACTTCGTTGGTTTATTCTCTGCGATGTTTAGTTAATAGGTAAGTTAGAAGCCTTTCTCTTCAAATCTATACGATTTGTTTCTTGCGACGCTTGGATCATGTAACGCTGTAAAATATCCTGTGTTAATTTAGGCTTAAATTGTTTGTCAAATTTCATCCAAATCCAATCAGTAGATTTTCCCTGAAAAAGTAACAAACAATCACATATTCTTAGAAACTTCCGCATATATAATATTAGTAAGAAGTAGTCTTAAGTACAAGTTTGTGTTGGTTCCGGATTCAAACTTCGATCAGACAAATACCTGAATGATGAGTTTAGACTTCTCTTCTGGGTCTGGGTGTAAGTATCTTTGTCGTTTTTGTGTCCGTGGCATCCACAGTGCAGGAAAAAATGCTTGTGTACGGCTGTGTAGAAGTTCATAAAGTCCTATTAGCCTTGTTACTCTAATATGCTCTAGGCAATCGCCTTCTCTTATATTAATAAGCAGACGACCTTATCGAGACCAAAATCAAGTTACAGCTAAAAATAAAAATAAAAAACATATAAATAAAAAAGCATTACCTTAATTACGCAGTGGCATTACGTTTTTACGTATATTAGGGTATCGCGTAAACGCATCGTAAACCCGTTTTATGAGTGTGTGAAAAGATTTACTGTTCCGTACATAGAACGCATAATGAATAGAAGTTCCACCCTCTTGACGTATGAGTAACATAAAGAGTTATCACCAAAGAGCAAAGTCCAAAGTCCGAAGTCATAAAAATAAAGCTATATGAGTGTACTAGGTTTTACCCGCGAGGTTTAATGATAATGAGTATCGTATGTATTAATCTAGGTCATAAAGTATACGTATACCAAATTTCAGCTCAACTCGACCAGTAGTTTTTACATGGAATAGTAACAAACACACATACGACCTCACAAAGTTACATTATATTATATATACTTACATTATTAGTAAGAATTAACCGGTCTACCGTGTAGAAGTTAAACTTAATAATAACAAATAGTTATATATTTCTATGTGTAAGGATACTAAGACTTATGTTTTTCCAACAATCGATTAGTAATCAATGCAACCCAAATTCGAACACCTTATTTGGTATATATTTATATACTTGAGCTCTTATATAAGCTACGAGGTAAAATCGTCAGCGTGATGAAAGAGGTACAGCGCCATCTAGTTATAGCACCGACATCTTTCATATTTCAAATTTAAATCACAACGATTCTAAAAAAATCACTTTATAAATTCTATTACAACTTTTTATATTTTTTATTGCCACCTCTACTGATTTCTGTTTATATATTCTTCGGCTCTCGACAGATTCAGTAGAGCGTGTTTTAAAGAATAGACAATTTACTTACGGAAGTATGGATGATTAACAATCTTTGCTTGCGGTATCGGTGGAACAACGAACAAGCAAACTTTAGTGATGATTTCACTGCAAATTTGCATAAATTTAGTAAAAAACAAAACAATGGTTCCGTTCTTAAGAGTGAACTTGAGAACGATTTTTTATTTGTTTGGCCTTAAAATAGATATTCAGGGGGACGCACTCCGGCTTGCTGGTCCGGCGACCTTAAGGGTGGTTGTGGAAGTGAGAGCAGCGGAGGACAAATATTGTAGCACATTTTGAGGAGGCCTTTGTCCAATTTTGGAGCCAAAATGGTGATATACATGAACCAATAGACGAATTATACTCACACTTACATTTATTTGATATTTCTGATCTTAAAAAAGGAAATTATTTATGCTTTTAACCTCAATTAAATCAAAAGCTAGCAGAATTAATATTTGTAATAGGTACACAGACATTCAAAAGCGGCAACAATAATTTACTACTAGGTAAACATAATTATGTCCTACTTCAATTTTATACGCACATAAATATACCGACTGAGCTGTATGACTAAACAAAAAATATAAAAAAAACAGCATCACAATAAAAATGTTACGATAAAAAGTAAAAAATTAAGATCACCGCTTATTATACCGTAAACCATCCCTGTGATTATCTAAGCACAATACTCGCAAAGACTAGATAAAATCATGCTCTATTTAGACCTTTTAGAGAATGAAAATGATTTTTTAAAAATCTATTTTTAGTCAACCTTATATAATTTAAATAATTCCAAAGTGTTGTATGTCTTGGCAAATTTTCAATAATATAATATCTTTTTTATTATTTGCCTATTCTTAATTTTGACATAGAGAAATTGTACAAATTAAGTACAAGGATTAAGCTACCTACCATCAGTCCTTTGGAGTCTATCGCTGGATATAAGCCTCCTGTAATGGGGATTATTGCCAATCTTATCTGGCGTAGAGTTAATATCCATATTAATCTGAAACGCTATTGTCGATCTCCTAGATTTGTTCTTTAGTCGCCTCTTAGTACACGAGAAGAAAGCGGTACGATTCAAGACCGACACCAAACGATGCGACATTGATATAGTAAACGGACATGCTATCCACCTGATGGTAATGGTTATTGCCGCTCATGGATATTTAAGCAATATCTTCACGCAAGAAACATTACATGCCAGACATAGGTGTGACGGAGGTTTCCTCCCGGTCAAACAATCTGAGAAAAAACTTCTTGTTGCGGTACGTTCTTGTCTAGACCCCTGACAATGTCCGTGCAAAATTTCATGACAACTCAACAAAGAAAGAAACCTACATTCACGTTCATAATTTCTGTTCAGATTAGGATTTAATAGATGCAACATACAAAATAAAGATTTTAATTGACGTAATTAATAACTTACTCCATTTTACTTAAAAGGTAAGCATAGTTTCATAAATCACAATAAAATGCAAAAGGAAGTCAAACTTGCTACTTGACGAAGAAGAGGGCTAACAGTACCTCAGCTACTCATCTGACTTTACATCGAACTCACTGAACTAACAGAACCGCTCTACTTATTAATTAATTGAAATTTGATAGCGAGGCTTGAGTCCGGCGCTCGCAACCGCCGGTCTTCTCAGTAGCAATGGACTCCCCGAGAACTGTGTAACTGATCGGCTATATATATTACAGGTTGTAAAAAACATCGATACTGTGATTCAGCATCTACGCTCTGATTGGTCCGTTTGAACGAAAGCGAGCGTGGCCGTTACGCTGAGTGCACATGCACGCAAAAAGTTGGTTCACATCGATTGATTAGTGGTTGCATTGTGTGTATCAGACCGATAAGTGTTTTTGTGAAGGCGGACGTAGCTGTTTATTTATCAGTAGTGTCTTCGATCATGACTTTACATTTATTAAATTGATTGTTCATAGTTAACCGCAAAATTCTGTTTGAATCTATTTACGGTTGAGATTCGATATTACGAGAGTTCTTTATCCAAAATCAAAAAAACGTAAGATATATACTTTTGTATAGACCTACAGGGCCCCTTACAAATAGTCATTTACAGTAGTTTTTCTTACACTACCACTGAAATATTATTATACGTAAATAATAGCAGGCTGATTCATTCTTAACCAAAATATACAAAAATGTTCTAGCATCTATCCAAAGAAATAGTTAATACAAAAATGTTCAAAACACGAAAATGCTACGAAATATCAATGAAAACCTTCCAATGCATAATAACAACCGTTTAATATTCTATCAAAATCAATTTTACGGACACAATGCGAGGGATAAATTTGGTTTGATTTGTAGAGACATTTTGCAAACAACTGTTGATGGAATGCGTGATTTCCCAATTTATTAATGTATCTTCCATTAAGATTCAATTCAGAATGATTTGTAATATTTGGTTCGAACCCGGCCAAACAGATATCTCAACGATGAATTTAGATTCATGTTCTATGTTATTTATGGATGTTTTTGTATTCGTCTCTGTGTGTATGGCATTATTACCCGAAGGCATCAGAAGGAGGGTAATATTTTTCAAATATATGTATGTATACATATTTGTTTGTATGTCCATTTCTTGGGCATGCGCTACAGCCCACACGGCTTGACAGATTGTCACGTATGACTTATCCTTTTTCTTATTATCTTAATAAACTTTGTGTTGTACAAAACAATCTATATTGTTCCATGAACGCATAGGAAACAGTGATGAGAGTGAAAATTAGGATCGTTTCAAATCGCAGGTACTTAAGGATTTATCTTCAACAAGTTGCATTTAATGCAGATCTTATTAGCACTGCGGCTGAACCACTCATTTTATGGACGCAATTGAAATAAAATCGATTATTTCAATTAGACCGCTCAGCTGCATCAAATTTATACACAAACAGTCCAGTGAAGCGTGAAATAAAACTGTCTATGTTTGATCAATTTAAATTTTATTACACTGTTTTGGAGTTCAGTTCACATCTACCTAAAAAGAGTCTTATAACTGTGACAATATATGTGTCTGTGATTTTTTTACGATGTGTATATGTGTGTGTGTGTGATATTTATCATAATCATCTCTATGCGAATTTCCTTAAATATGACCATCTTAACCCCCGAGGGTTAAGATGGTCATACTTAAGGATGCGTTATGCGTAAGGACTCACAGATGCGTTGCTACTACGCTAGTAGCAACGCATCTGTGATCGATTTCAGATAGAACTCCTGTTCTATATGAACTTGCTTACAGATGTCCTTGAGAAGAAATAATCACTGTCTATCAGATTGGACTCTATGGTCGTTTGCTACATCAATGTGATAAAAAATGCTGTCCCTAAATCTTAATGCCTGTCAGAATTAAGCAATTGTTGTATTATTTAGAGATATGAATATTTTACCAATATTATAAATGCGAAAGCTTGTACACTCATAGAATACCTATTACCGTAGTAAACTTAACCGAAGCGGAGGGAACCACGGACATAAGCTAGGATATCTACTAGTTCACCAAGCTAACTAGACGAATGTCAAACGTGACGTCACTCGCAAGAATGCAAGTACTGATGACAAAATACAATAGCAATAATGATTTTTTTGTGATTTATGTTGATTTCAATGAAATGTAAATATTGCAATAAAAATTATATGACGTAGTATAGTATTAGTATCAAGGGTTTTTTTCAACTTTTAAACCAGGGGGCCTTTTTTTTGTTTAGCATTTTTTTATTTTGAATTCCCGTTGAATATAAAAAAGGAATGTGCAGATGTTTTGAGTGATGAGTTCCGTTTTCCTTCATACATGTTTATAAGTATTTTTTTGTCTGGAAACTAGTCTTTGGATATAATATCATTAAGTACACGGTGTTTAAATAGCATACTGTAATTGAAGAACTCAGACAAAAATATAAGCTACTGTAATACCTTATTTATTAAGTTGAAAAACTGACAAATTATATCAATAGTACTATCATGGTAGTCAGAACTTTATAGCAAATTCAAATTTGTTCTAATCACAAAGTAAACGGAACCCTTATTACTTACTCAGCGTTCATGAAACAACTTCACGATTATCCATTAAGTCATCAAATTAAGTCGTTAAAGTTTTACGTCCGGCTGGTTTTAACTAAATTGACGCTTCAATGATTTCATCTTCGGTAACGGTTGCTTATTTCATTTGAAAACTTCTTATCAATGTTCTTATGAAACTTGTAATTTATCAAACATGTAAAAACATTTACCTAGGTGTAAATATATAATGGTTTACTCTAAAAGGTTTTTGTAGACCCGCGTGGCGGAGCGGTCATGCCGGTCTGACGCGCAGTGGGTTCCGGGTTCGATCCCCGGCCAGACAGACATCTGAATGTTGAATTTATATGTGTTTTGTGGGATTGGGTGTTGTGTATTCGTCTTCGTGTGTGTTCATCGCACCCACGATACAGGAAAAAATCTTAGTGTGAGGCTATGAGTGTAGAAAGCGTGTGTTTTTGTTACCAAAATTAGTTTATTCATAATCAAGATGCATATATTGATAAAGAATATAAGAGGCGACCCTTGTGGTGTAGCGGTCTGACGCGCAGTGAGTTTCGGGTTCGAACCCCGGCCAGACAGACTTCTCATTCTGAATGATGAATTTAGGTATCCGTTCTGGGTCTGGATGTTACCCAGGATACAGGAAATTGTTAGTGTAGGAAACGTTTAATCCCCATAATAAGTGGATTAGGGTTGTATATAAAAATTGTATGTCTTTAATCTAGGAATAATTATTTACTTCAAAGTTTTCTTATTACTTCGAATTTTATGGTCTAAAATCAATTTGTGCAGATTGTCTTATTGTTTAACAGGCAACAATTGCTTGGCACCTTAATAAAACATTGATAATTATGCAAAGACGAGCATAATTAATCGGCACGACCTAAAAACGACTGGGGATAAGTAAAGTTCCCTTCTAGTAATTCACGACACAACCTTTGCACAGAAGTCTAAAAGCCTCTTAACGCGTACAAAACATCTATTCATTTGGGAAAGCGAGAGAAATCGACGCGTTAAATACCCATGTACCGCAGAAACCTTTACTGGAAATCGACAAATGGCCTCACGTCAAAATTTCCACACGAACGAAGGTAAAAGAAACGTGTAACCGCGCAACTGAATTTGGTGGAAAAAATGCTAAAACCACCCTCCGACCGCGAGGGCGGCCCGCAATATGTTCCATCGAAAGTCACTTAGGACGCGGGTGAGCTACATTGAGAGGTGAGGAATCACTAAACGTTGGGTAACTGCTATTGATATATATATTATTTCTACATTTACTCGCCATTATTACTTTTTTTACGCTATTAATACTTTGTATATGCTTTATTTAAATTAAAATATAACATTGTAAAAAGTTGATGATTAACAAAAAATATCATTAGCTAAAAAATAATACTCCGTATAGTATATATCTAAGTTAAAGATAAACTACAGAAATATACATTACATTGACATATTTTACTTATAAAATAGTTACGTTACTTAAAAAATAAACAGAAAAAATTGCTAGCATTTACAAGAATATTATATTTTAAAACGTATTCCTGAAAATGTTTTTATAAATCATAATATTTTTAAAATTTTTAAATAACAGAAGTAACTGCTTAATCCATTAATTCCGTGTTCGCTATAAAAGTGGATTATTCTGAAAACTTGCTTGAAATATTTTTTATAAAAATTATTTCAGTGCACTTGTATGCAGACGATTAATGTTAAATTAGTGTTTATATTTTGACGTGATAACGTTTTATAAATCAGCAGCACGCACGAAAAAGTGTCACGTTCCGCCACGGGAAAATATATGAATTAACGAGTGTAAATAAATGTTAATTAATCGATAAATTATGATTGTCAATTAACTCCTTTTTACATTATACAAAATAATGATAATTCAGTTATAATAATTCAATTGAATTCATAAAATTATTCAATTCTTCATCAATGTTTCTTTATGACGTTATCACGTATTACTGACTTTACAGACAACCCATTTTTTTGGAAAATTCAAGCCACGCACAATATTTGCGTAGCAACTATTACCTACGTTCATAGGAATTTCTTCTCTGTAAAGTGATAGAATAGGCATAGTACTACGAACCACTGCCACATCTATTTCTAAAGTGAAGATCTCTTGTATAGGATGCGACCATCTTAGCCCACCGGAGTAGCAAAGCAACAAAGATTGACTTCAGATAGAACCCCTGTTCTATATGAAGTTGCTGGTCATGCGGCAGTGACCACCTCCCACTAACTGGATTGCACGATATTTACTACTTAAATGCTATGAAGAATCCTTAATAAATACACTCTAAATCCTTCCATTTACAGTTACACGAAAGACCTTGAAAACGTACCTAAACCGTAAATCAATAACCGTAACCTAAACTCATTTAGTAATTCCTCACTTGCCCTCAACTACTTAATGACTTAGAACTGAACATATTGCGGGGTTTGCACGAGGGTTGCTGAAGGGTGAAAAGTGAAGAGATTTTTTGTACTTTCATAATGTTTGTTTTAACCCGACTGCGTCAGAAAGTGGTTAATGTTTTTCTAACGTATTTATGTATGTTTGATTGTATGTATGCCCATTTCTTTGGCTCGCGGTACAGCCGAAACGGCTTAACGGATTGTGACGTGTGACATATCATTAGAATCCTCTCAGTTTGCATAATGACATAGGCTATGTAATTTTAAAAAATAGCGCCTTGAAATAGAGGAAAAAGGGGGAAAAGGGACATTTATTTTACTATTACGACAATATGTGTATCAAGTAATAGCTAGTAAATAGACCAATTTAAATTTATACATACTGTAAATCTTTTACTTGACTATTTTGACAAAAACTCATATAAGCGTTGTATTAAATATATAT
>DWNE01006447.1:0-13049 GCA_018249875.1 Cecropterus toxeus
AAGACTTAATGTCCACAATCGAACCACTTTCTTAATTTTTTTTTTTGACCACTCTGCGAATTGTGGAAACATTAGGTGCATTTTGCGAGCGGTCCCAGCATAACATTCACCATTTTTGCAATGAGTTTTCACAATCGTAACACGTTTTTCTTTTGTGTAACGGCTCATTTTTATTAATCGGAATAATCATAAGTAACAACTGTAAAATTTCAGTGTTGCAACATGCACAGAAAAAAAATACACAAGATTTGAATAGTGCACTCTTATTGAGACACCCTATATAATAAAAATAAAAACGGCCAAGTGCAAGTCGGACCAGCACACCGTTTAAGAGTTCCGTACCATGATAACTATACTAAACAGTTAAAAACATTCTGAGAATATTTTAAACGTGTAGCTATTTCCGTTATTAATATCGGGCAATAAAATCACGTTTTTTGTATGGGAGCCCCCATAATTATTTTTTTATTCTGTATTAACAGAAAAGCTACAGAAATATGAACAAAGTTGTGAATATATTAACTTTGTAGCTGCCACGATTCATGAGATAGAGCTCGGTGTCAGATAGGCGGACAGACGGACAGTGGAGTCTTAGTAATAGGGTCTCATTTTTACTTTCTGGGTACGGGAACCCTAGTAAAATTCCACGTAAATACATCGCGTATATTTGCAAATAAAATTGTTTGGAGAACTTCGAATGAGTAATTGTAGACATTTCTATAAATTTTAGTATAATTTATTACTGTTACTTCAAGTACGTATTATTTAAATTATACAAAAAATATATTTCTTCTCCAGGATATACTCGCCAGATAAAGTAAGGCGAAAAACGGACAAGTCACAAAACGTGTGCCCTCACGAAGGTTCATGCAGTAAATATATTACGAAAGTAAGTAATTATTTAATCATAATCAATACAAATAATGAAAAGTTTTTTTGTGTGTGGTATTTGATATTGCAACAAACCAAAAGTAAGTCTTTCTTTAATAAAATCTATCAATTCTATGAAAAGTAATTGCAAATAAAATTTAAGTTTCATTTTCTTTACTATTATAATATATAGATCGCGTTTGTGTGAATCACATCAAATCAAGACTGAAATAATTAATTATATACCTACTTATATTTTATATGTTGTGGTCAAATTTAGTCTTTATATTGTTAAAATCCATTTATTCTATCAAAATATATTTAAAGTTATCTTATTTAATATTATAAATGAGAAAGATTGTAAGGATGTAATGTAATGTATGTGTTACTCTTACGAGCAAAAACTAGTCAGATTTCACTGAAATTTGGCACACAAATAGTTTGACATACATAGGATACCGTTACCATGGTAGACGTGAACGAAACAGGCGAAACCGCGGAAATAGCCACCACGAGCAAGCAGATGGTAAGTGGTTACTGCTGCCCATGAACATCTGTAAGCAACTTCATATAGAACAGGGGTTCTATATGAAGTTGATCACAGATGCGTTGCTACTGTCGAGGACTGTGATGATTGCCTCATATAAAAGTGAGCCAACAACCACCCCCTTCGACTGAAACGCAAGAACTGCTTCACGCTAGAAAGGTGTGGCGGTGGTACTTCCCCGGTCGAACTACATTGGTTCTACCACCTGGCAAAAATACTCCGTCTAAATATTGACTGTCTATCATTTCTTTACTTTAGTTCCTTCTTTTTTCAGGGTAGCGTAGCCTACTTTGCAGTAGGTCTAGCGTTTACCTTGGCTCGGGTGATTCTTCCAAAGTATAGGACACCATTAAGAGCACTCACGAGCGTTCGGCTGCATCACTTCGATATGGCTATGTTCTTCGGGAGTTATATTGGTATTTACAGAGTACGATTTATTTACTGCTATTGTTTTAAGACTTATAGCTTGTGTTACTCGTGACCATTATAGCTTATGATAATGATATATGTCACTGTATATCTTAATTTTCATACTGTGTGTTTGTTTATACCAGCGTTTCTACAACCCTTAATTGAAAAATTTTACTTAACTGTCGAGTATATAAATAAAGCTAATAATTTATCGGCAAGTGACGGAGTTAATGTATGGGTATGCGTTAAAAGGTAATACGTATTACAATTTTACCAAAAATCTTAACAAGTCTTGTCTATTAATAAGTTACCTATATTTCATTTCTTAACATCTTTACGGTTCAATATCCATCCAGGCAGACATATAAACGATTATTTTCATTTTCATTTTTTTTTACATTATATAACACCTACCTGAAAAGGGATCTATTTACCACACTATAGTACCTACACTTATTTATTCTGCGTTATATTTGGCTTAACGGAGTTTTAAAACATTTCCATTTTTGATTCATGTTTTTGAGTGCATACAAAGTCGAAGCTCATTAAAATTTATTTCTGTTTAAAATTGTTCAAAGTCGATCCTTTATAAGTGAAGTTAAATTTTATAATCAACGTGTTACCAAATTCAGGTCTCATTTAAATTTAATTCCATTTATTGTTTCATGTCTAAAATAATGCACAGATATTCAAAATGCCAGCATACGGAATACGGAGTACATTTAATTTTGTGCACAGGCTCGTGCTGTTTTAAACACGATACATTTTAACATTTTCTTGTCCATTGCAGGTCGTGGTATGCTATTTGTGCAATAAGAGAGGTTACGACTCAGCACTGTACGCGTTACCAGCTGGATATATCTCTGGTTTGTCGTTCCTGTTCAAACCCAGCCTCGGGTTTGCGATAGCGTCGTTGACTGCTGCATTTAAGGTGATAAAACACTTTATTATTTTGTTAAAATAAGGTCACTATAATTAAGTAAATAAAACTTATGAAGTGAAAATTTGTTAGGGCGATACGCCAAAACTACTCTTACCATTATACCGAGTAGTATGTATTGTATGTTACTACTATAGCAAAAGTAATAAAAGACGTGTACATGATATTAAGCCCACTTTATCATCTCGAATCACACTTATTTATATTAGCATATAAGACTCTAGGTCTGTAAGTGACAAGTAGGAATTTCGGAGCATTAGAGAAACTCAACAACTACTTCACGCTAGAAGTAGCTTCGGCGATGGTACCGCCCGGATAAAACCATTCTCGTCCAACGTTTTGTTTTTTTTATACGTATCATAATTTGAAAAATATCAACAAGTAAAGTGCGCTACAAATCAAGTACACGATCTTTAAGCATATTTGGAATTGTAATTATCATAACTTTGCAATGATTACTTTTCTACACTCATAGTGTTACACTAGGATTTTTCCTCTGTCGTAAGCGCTATGGACACAAACAAAAGACGTATACACAAACACACGGAGAACACACACACACACAGAACACACATACATACAGAGAGAGAGAGAGAGAGAACAGAAATCTAAATTCAATATTTAGATGTCTGTTTGGCCAGGAATCAAACCCGGAATCCACTACGTGTTAGACCAGTATGGTGACCGATCCGCCACGCGGGTCGTCATGTTAACGTTTCCACTATAACTCAATTTCAATTAATTGAACTTTATCGTTTAGCATCAATCAGATAAATTAGCATCCCACACTTTACTTATACTAGAGATGAACACAAAGGCCAAGGTAATTTTCTTATAGAGAAAATAAATTAAAATGCAAAAGGAGCCGTGAAATGCGTTAGTGCAAAAAGTAGAACAAGAAACTTAGTAAACTCATTAACTCCTGCAAGACAATTTAAGTTTTAAAACGAGTTACAGGGCTTAGACGATCATTCCGCTGGTCTTTATTTTTTGTGCAAAACGCAAATAGGTACTTAAATGGGTCTTATAAATATTCATTGTAAGAGTTTGTGGAGAATTACAACAATTTTTCGAATGTTGTTATTCTTCACAAAGCACAATTGAGGTATCATTTGCCAAGTTACATAGTATTGACCTATTGGAAACGATAATTATTTCTTACTTTTCTATCAGTTTGAAGTAAGAAGAAGTCCATCTGATGGTAAGTGGTTACAGCCGTCCGTAAACATCTGTGCGCAACCTCGTATAGAACGCGGGTTCTATTTGAATTCAATCACAGTTGCGTTACTATTACTGAGGACGAGGATGGTCGCCTCATATATATGTAAGCCGGCAACCACACACCCCCAGCGAAACGCAAGAATTACTTCACGTTAGAAATAGATGTGGTAGTCCTCCACGGTCGAACTACACTGCTTCTACCACCGGACAAAGTAAGATTATATTATAACTTCTTACTAATGTTATAAATGCGAAAGCTTGTGAGGATACGTCTATTTGTTGTAACTCTTTAACACAAATACTATTGGTTGGATTTCACTGAAATTTAACACACATATAGTTAATGACGTGCATTAAGACATGGGATTCATTTGTAAACATGAACAAAGCAGGCGAGGCCGCGGGAATAAGTTAGTTTGTTATAATTATTTTTTAAAAAGTTTAAAATTCGAACGAATAATAAACGTTAATTAGCAATAATAAACGTTAAATAAATCTTAATTCTGATCGATGCATGCCATTGTATCTTCAATGTTTTGGGTTAAGCTATTGAAATTGTCTTTTGCAAAATCTCCATTTTTGTACTCATATAGTCCTGTTTACTACTAAGGACTTCTTAGTAGTAGACGGTTTTTCTTAGTAGTAGAGCCACTTTCTCTATAAATTAGACGGAATTTTTAGAGGCATAAAGACTTATCTTGTTAGTACTGGCAAACAACAAGAACAAAAAAAAAAATTATTAAGGAATAAATTATACTGAAAGTTTTGGTTACAACAATAATAATTATTTGCCAGGTGGTAGAACCAATGTAGTTCGACCGGGGAAATACCACCGTCACACCTATTTCTAGCGTGAAGCAGTTCTTGCGTTTCGGTGGAAGGGTGTAATTGCCGGCTCACTTTTATATGAGGCGACCATCTCAGTCCTCAGGAGTAGCAACGCATCTGTGATAGACTTCATATAGAAACCCTTGTTCTATATGAAGTTGCTTACAAATGTCCATGGGCGGCAGTTACCACTTACCATCAGATGGCCTGCTTGCTCGTTTGCTACTTCATATTTATAAAAAAAAAAAAAAAACTTTGCAGAATAACTAAATAAGCCACAATAAGCAGGCAGCAAAAAGCGAATCGACCTGAAGGCCGAAGGCTTTTTTTCATCAGTCCGAAGTAGCAAACGAGCATGCAGTCAAATTTATGGTAAGTGGTCACTGCCATGGACAATTGTAAGCCACTTCATACAGAACATGTGTTCTTTCAATTGGTAGACTTTGAGACACACACCTTTGAAAACTCCTTTTTTTTGAGGACTCTCAGATGTGCAGGTTTCCTCACGATATTTTCCTTCACCATACAGCAGTGATAATTAAATTCTGATACGGACATCATTTAAAAAAATCAGTGTTGCGTGCCTGGTATTCGAACATCGGACCCTCGATTGAGAGACCAACTTTCAACCATTCGGTTTCACCGCTGCTTAGAGCATGTTGACAGATAATTACAATATATATAGATAGGTGTATTCTGTAATAGAACCATAACACTTTACCACCTTTTCCACGACTTTTTCATCGCTAACCCTTCCATCGTAAGACGGGACGGTTAGGACGGTCACTAACGGATTTATGTCGCGCAACACAAAGCCAAGATAAGGCGGCCCGCACACCATCAATATCAATCACTAGATGTCGTCACGTTTCTTGTCAATGCTGATAAGGATTTCAATGGACCTTACGAAAGTTTTTGTGGAACGACGGGTTTCTGGGGAGGCCGGGATTTTCGGCAAGTTTTCCAAACAGCGGTTAGAAAATAATGTCGACGTTTTTTGTTGGGTGTGAGGAATTACAGCTATTGTGAGCCCGGTGAACTATTGATCAAAAACTATTACAGTTAAAATAATTTTAAACATTATACCCGCGGTTTTATTTTGTCGGGATCCTTGCATTTTTGATGATATAAAGGCTATGTGCTAGTCAAGTTTAGTTTAGGCAAAAGGAGTACAGGTTGCCCCCCGACCAGGTGGACCGATGACCTGAAGAAGACAGCGGGGAACCGTTGGATTCAGAAGGCACAGGAAGGGAGGCCTATGTCCAGCAGTGGACGTCGAAAGGCTGATGGATGGATGGCTAGTCAAGAGTTTTATGTATCTTCGGGCCAAACTACATTCGAATCCGATTACTCATTCTGTTCAGATTGAATAGGAAACATTCATCCTAGTCCTTAAGAGTAGCAACGAAACTGTGATCGACTTCAGAAATAACCCCTGTTCTATATGAAGTTGCTTACAAAAGTCCGTAAGCCACAGTAGCCACTTACCATCAAGGGGACTTCATGCTTGTTTATTATTTCAATATGATAAAAAAAATACTATGTTATAGCTTATATAAAGACATTATGGTATAAAACTTACTAAAATTTTCGAACACAACAACTATTACATACACACGTAGTTGTACAATTCTTTTAAAAAGTTTTTTATACAGCCAACATTTTGGCAACGATTTTTTTGTTATTAAATACAGTAGTTTTAATAGCTTCCTCTTATCTTAGTTTTTTTAAATATATCAATTTATCGTAGTTTATCTTAAACATCAGTCTGCCGGCTGTAGGCTCCTAAAAGTTTCCAATAATTCATCCATTATTGCTTCATTTCAATACAAATTGTTCGGATGATTTTACATAGAAAGCAATCGGCACAGATTTGGCCGTGGGCCATATTGAGTAAAAATTTCAATTCAATATCGAAACTCCGCGCAATAACTGTGGATTTAATGAAAAAGCAATAAAATGATAATTTCGATTGTAATTAAAACTCCTCTTCAGAACTCGAGATTTATAATAAGTCATAAATTCAATAGCGCCGTCTTGTAATTCAAATGCTACACAGCGTAAAATATATTACCAAGTGTTCTCAGGTTTATTTCGACTCACAACAATGAGTTAGTAGCTAGCATCTGGTGATATTTTGTCGAAACCTTGCGTAGGGAGTGAACTCCTCCGTACATATTAATTTTAATACCTAGTAAAATAAACTTGTAAACTCAGTTTTTATTGTAATATTACTATAAAGCACGCAAACACATATAAAATATTACTCATAATGCCATGGATACATATGCACAATGCATGTATGCATGAGCATTTAAGTATTTACGCTCGTTCATTCATTCGTATAGACATGCGCGCGAGCGCTCATGCATACATACGTACGTTTCTACTGACGCACACTAACGTGTGTCAGTGTGCGAATGATACACGCACATACAAACGTAAGAATGCACGCATGCACGAATGTGCCTACAACACACGCACGCGTGCACACTCACACCCGCATCTCACACGCGCATGTTATATAACCAAACCCACCACTTCACCAGGTTAGGGGAGTAACCAAGATACTGAATTGTATTTATGCGTCTGCGGAGCGGAGCGGTGAGTAACGGTCAATAGCGGACCAACTATTCACTCCACACAGGTTTGCGATTGAATAGTGTGTTTATTAATGTTAGTGGTCACTGCAATGAAATGTTTGTTAGTTTATCTTTATTTGTGTTTTTGGTCGAATTAATATTACAAACTAACAATGCAAATTAAATAAATTAAAATGTTTAAATTAAATAAATTAAAATTAGTAATACAAAATGATATCCAAATGTCCATACAGATACAAACACGCACGCGCCAGCACGCTGGACTCACTAATAAACATACACATTAATCAACAAGGACACGCAAACACACATGCACACTAGCATGCATGCAAGTACGCATGCACACATACGCACACCTACAATCACACGTGCAAAGGCACTCCCTCTCTCATACATATTTTACAAATCTTAATAGCTATACCCACATACATTTGTGTGTACGCATGCACAAATGTGTCTATGATACATGCACGCGTGCACACATACACTCGTATTTCACACTGTTGAATAATCAAACCCACTGCTTTACCATAGTAGGGGCGTTACCAAGACACTGAATTGTATTTATGCGTCTGCGGAGCGGAACGGTGAGTAACGGTCAATGGCAGACCAACTATTCACGACACACAGGTTTTGCGATTGAATAGTATATTACGGCTGAATCGCTTGACTGAGGGTTTATTAATGTTACTGGTCACTGCAATGAAATGGTGGTTAGTTTATCTTCATTTGCGTTATTGGACGAATTAATATTACAAACTAACAAGACAAATCAAAAAAAATAAAATGTTTAGACATATATAAATGCTTTTTAAAACTTTAAATAACTTTTCATGGTGCACATTGCAGTGAAAAAAGGATAAACAAACTTGATCATATTTAAAAGCCTTTTATTTCGTTTACCTCTTATCGTATAAAGATTTGTCAAGAAAATATAGTAGTTTTGAAGCAATTTAGTAAAAAAATGAGCTATGGATTTGAATCTGGACCCGACGTAACTAAATTGTTAACGAAATGGCTGAAATGGCTATCATTGCCCTAAATAACATATCATTGACTAACCTAAATAGCGCTATTGTGACGTCTTAAGCCCGCGCCGGACGCGGGCCCAAAGAACGCCAATTTCCCTGACATCGGATAATGATGCCTCAATTCCGGCCATTTGTAGCTGATTGACGCGTTTCCGGACTCTTTGGAGCCCGAAATGCTTTAAATAGACTTTATTTTGCATCAGAAGTGATAATATTTGCTTAACCAATACGTCATGGATTGGATTCAAATGAATTAGAGGTGGTAGAACCAGTTTAGTTTGAGCGGGGTGGTACCACCGTCACACCTATTTCTAACGTGGAGCAGTTGTTGCGTTGCTGTGGAAGGGTATGGGTGCCGGCTCACTTTTGTATGAGGCGATCATCTTAATCCCGTTGCTACTCCCGTAGCAGCACATTTGTGATCGACATCAGATACAACCCCTACTCTATATGAAGTTGCTTACTGATGTCCATGGGCGGTAGTAACCAATTACCATCAAGTGGGCTGCATACTTATCAAATTATTTTTATCAAATTGTAGTTTGCTACTTCACTTTAATAAATAAAAGTTCTCTAACTAAGAATAACACAAGGACGTTATTTTTATAAGTTTTCTAAAAACAATACAATTCTTATCACTATTCCATTTCCATTACAGGGCACAATTTTCCTATTAAATAACGGCAACTAAATGGGTTATTACAACTGTGATAAATAATTAGTTAGTGCATGGTTTTGATAAGTCTAACATATTACTCTGAGATTTAAACTCGGATCTTCGGATTAAGATATTGATTCCCCCAGTGAACTACTGTCATTCATAAATAATAGAGTAGTATACATATTTTATAACACTTAGTACATTTTATAAGACTTATGCAATAATATTGTAAAATACGCGCCAAATTAAAAATCTTCTTTTACAAATAAACCATTTTTCGTTGTTACCAAAATTGATGCATTATATTCCCAAGCTTACAGACTGAAGTAGGTCGCAGTTAAAAATCCATCAGACTGAAAGCGCATTGAAGAAAATACAACAAACAGTTTATGTCAACAACTTGTATGAAATACAACTTTGTAAATATATTGCGGACAACACACCGAATGCTGCGAGCCTGGCATAGAACCTTTAGAAGAAGTTTATGTCCAGCAGTGAATTCCTAAGCACTATGTGAATGAAAAGTTAATTGACACGCAACGACTTCATTATATTAACTGTTACAGTATAGCTATTCTATACACAAAGATACGCGTAGATATACATAAATACCTATTACACATACATAATACACACTAGAGCTACACCTTAACGTGGTTGAAAATCTTTTAACCGATTTTAACAGTAGTACGCAGGCTTGGCTTCGTGATAAAAATAATATTAAATGAAGTTAGTCTCTTGTTCAGACATTTTGTTGTTTAAAAATTACAAAAAGAACAAAACAGATGCAATTATACAAGTACAAAAAAATTGTTCACAGCAAACGCCATATCTACTGCACTAGTTTGATATCACTGGAGCGGAAGAATTAAAATCATTACTGCAAAACATGAGCGCTTCACAATAAGCATTGTGGGGAAGCTGGTGGTGAAATTTCATTTTTCATTCCACTGAGATGTTTTTCCGCTAAGAAAAGTGCAAATGACGCTTGGCGAGATTCGCGAGACGAAAGCAGGTCGCCGAGACAGATGCCGTTACAATAACGAATATTGTAGACGAGCGGTTTTTTAAACGTTTGTATAATTTTGTGTCAATCGTGTTTGTACAAATATATGTAAAAACATGTTTTTAAAATAATAAGAAATCCTTTGAATCACAATACTGCAGCTACATAAACAGCTATTTATAAGATTGAAATAGTAAACTATCATAAGTATCAGTAAGTTTATATACTGATGGAAATTAGTAGAAAACTTTACAAAGAACATGAGTTCTAACCGAACATAATCACTTATGCGTTGCTACTCCCGAGGACTAAGGTCGCCTTATATAAGTGAGCTGACAATCACACCCTTACACTAAAACGAATTCTTCCTTGTGGCTTATAACATTTAAGAAAGAAATAAATGTGGCGATGCCGTCATAATCAAAGTGTGAAGTTTTCTACTTTCCTGCGTAATGAAAAAACGGTGCTGTTAATGTTAATACGAATAGTTTAATTTAAATATGATATTAAATGATAACATCAACAGTATTTGATTTAAAAATCACTTATTTATAACAACATATAAATAAATTAGGCGTTCGAAACGCGTTTTTTTGACAGTCACGCGTTTTGTAGAGCGAAGCGATGTCAACAGCGTTTGGTTCGAGATGAAGCCATTCACGTAGCGTCATTGTCTAATTGTCTTATTGTTCGTGGGATCATCTGATACCGTTCTCTGTTCCTGAAGCTCGGTAATTATACCGTGGAGCTAGCTTAAGGAATTATGCTGAGATCGTTTTAAAAGCCAACAAAGGATTGTTATTAGGAAAGGGGAAATATTTACTTAGTCTTTTACGAAAAAGCAACCAAACTATTTCATTACAAAATTAAGATATCTATCTTTATGAATCATACTTGTCATCATACTTATCTCGTGTTAAATAAGTTGTGGTCTTGTTAGTTACTAGAAGTAACAAGTGCTAGTAGTATAGTTAGTAGTATATAGCATAGTATATACTACTAACTATACTACTGTAATACTATACTATTGTAACTGATGGTAAGTGACCATCAAAATCTCTAATCAAGCACAGATCAGACCTGAGATGAGTACACGAGTGTCGCAACACCTAAGGATTAAATTGGAATGCCTCGTGTAAGAAGCCTTCCCCTATCAGACTTTTAAAACCGGAGCACGGCATTACTTAGCACCCGCGTGGCGGAGCGGGCACCATACCGGTTCGTCACGCAGTGGGTTTCGGATTCGATCCCCGGCCAGACAGACATCTGAGTGATGAATTTAGATTTCTGTTCTGGGTCTGGGTGTTATTGGGTGTGTATTCGCTCTTTATGTATGTCCATGATACCCACGTCACAGGAGAAAATCCTAGTTTAGGGCTATGAGTGTAGAAAGCGTTTTTTTAAGACTGCTATTATAGGTCTGGCGGTGGTTCTCCCAGTGAAACCACGGATGATTCTGCTACCAGTAATTAGTGATTTTTATAACCGTTTATTGTCTCGTTAAATTTCCTGGACAACTATGGTTATTTTGCCCTCTCAACTTGATTGTAAATCCTTATTACCCGAAAATGTTACCGACCACAAAAGATTTAACGATGCCACCATGTAAAACAGTAAAAAATAAACGAAACCCGTCACAGAGATAAAACCCGTTAGCGACAAACAGCTGAATTGATAGAACGATGCGGGTTAAATCGTTTTTCCCTGTACACGTGCAGAAAAATAATTCAGTTTGTTTCGTATGTACAACTACTCGTACGATGGAATTTCATGCTTTACATAACTTGCACTGAGAGTTTCCTTTTTTTAATTTTTATGTATAAATGAAATGTATAAATCTATATAAAGATGCTTACAGATATCCATGGGCGGCAGTGGACAATGTCCACCTCGCTGGTCAAGTGCGAATTAGTAAACTTTACACACCTTTTGAGAACTCTTTTTTTTAAAGAACACTCAGATGTGCAGGTTTCCTCATAATATTTTCCTTCACCGTAAAGCAGTGATAATTAAATTCAATGCATTAAATTCAGTGCATGCCTAGAATTTGAACTTTGGTCCCCCAATTGAAAGGCCGAGATTCAACCATTAGGCTATCACTGCTCTAAATGAAATGAAAAAAAGTAAACCACAAGGACTACTAAGGAAACCATGAACAATAATCACATCACTAAACTTATGGCAGGCGGCCCTTTTATCCTTCAAACTGGAACAGAAGAAAGCATGCATCACAATTTGGCGGCAAAAATAGGTAGAGTGGGCTCGTATGACAGTTACGCTTTTACTGTAATCGTGTGGCCACGAAACATTCGCTTAGCCGTTACCGCTTGTTTCAGGAAATGTTCATGGCCAGCTCTCTGACTTAGTTCGAAAGTTAGAGGTATTTATTCTTTTTTGATAGTTGAAAATTCGATATAAATAGGTTGTTCGTAAACGAAATTCGTATTGTAAAGGCATATTTTACATTAACTCTTATGGACAATACGAGCATTACGTAAAAATTGTTAATTGGAAGTCGTTATATTGAGGTTCGTTATATTAAAGTTGCACTGTATATATATACTTTTCCTGCATTCGTGCAGACAGATATTATTGGACTCGTTCTTGAGACAGATATTTTTGCTCACGTGCCCATAGTCATATACAAACATGCTTTATAAATTATGTTCATTTATGAATTTTTGGTTTTTTGACTTTAGGTTATTGTAATTATGATAATAAAATAATTACAAAGTTCAGGAACTTACGGTTTTTTGTAGGTCTGATAACTATGTATGTAATTATTTATCTAATTTTTAATTGCATAAGTGCTTGTATACAAACCAATCGATTATTTATCGAGAATGGTGAGACCTATTTCTAGCGTGAAGCATTTTTTGCGTTTCGATGGAAGGGTGTGGTTGCCGGCACACTTTTATATAAGGCGACCAT
>DWNE01006448.1:0-13048 GCA_018249875.1 Cecropterus toxeus
GAGACGTCAAATTGGACCTTCAACTCTTTAACCCTGATGATGTAGGGGTTCTAAATGCCTAAATCATAACAGCTGATCATTTGTTGCTATAGATATGTATTGAGATTATTAAGACGTTGTATATAGGGTGGATTAGGTTAGGTTGGAACATAAAAGAAAATATAAAACTAAGCCAGCAAGGCGCGGTAGCGCCCTGCGAGCGGGTGCGTCTACTTCATATAAATTCAGACCAAATCTTTATTTACCTTAATACAATTTATAAAGTGTTATGGCTTAGGGGTAGCTTTTGGGTATTTTTTTCATATTGAAGGTTATTTTACAGTGTGTATTTATATTTGATGTTTTCGTCAGATCACTAAAAAGGGTAAAAAAAATTTTTTAACAAAAAATATAACCGACTTCCACGCTACAAAAAAGTAAAAAATAATTTTAATATAAATTGGTTTAGTAGTTACTAGAAATAAGTACATTAAAATCCGCCCAGCAAATCTAACTTCTGACTTAGATTATTAAAAGCAGAAATTTGTGAGGATAGCTGAATGTCTGTAAGGTGCTGTCCATTGATCACGTTTGGCTCAAAAAGGAGGGGGGGGAGAATATATAAAAAATACGGATTATCACAAGGGTGAGAGGGGGGTGTAATAATATATCACATGTATTTATTTTTTCGGTTAAAATGCAATAAAAATAACATCACGTGATTAATGGACCCGCGTGGCAGAGTGGTCACCATACCGATTTGACACGCAGTGGGTCCCGGGTTGGATTCCCGGCCAGACAGGAATGTGAATGATGAATTTAGATTTCTGATCGGGGTCTGGGTGTTTGTGTATTCGTCTTTGTGTGTCCATGGCACCCACGACATAGGAGAAAATCCTACTGTGGGACTATAAGTGTAGAAAGTGTTATAAAAAGAAAGTGTGTCATTAAATGAACGGCCCCTTACTCAATCCCATCAGAATGGCAGACTTCATAAATTTTGAGATAACATATAGGTTACTTATTAAAATGAAAAAGTATAAGATGCCCGTGGGATAATTTGGCTTTTGGTTTAAAATAGTACGGCATGATTTTTTGCACAGTATTCGCATAAGGGTCAGAAAATTACATAGACTACTTTTTATACCGAAACAATGTAAAAAAAATGAGTTTAAGCGCATTTGAGGAAGGTATATCAAGTATAAACTAAGTATCAAATTGTATTGCGGAGTCGTTGCTTGAATCGAAAAACGTTCAATTATATGTATGTCACATTACATTTCTGTTAAAAGCGGGTGAAACCGCTGGTACAGCTAGTATTTGCATATAATGTTGCTAATTATATAAAAATGAGGGAGTTAACGAGCTTACTTAATGGTAGGCGATCACTGCCATCAATTTATAATCAACCCTAATAAAATTTGAGTGCTACCTATAATAGTCGATCACGGATGCGTTGCTACTACCGAGGACTTAGATGATCGCCTCAAATACTATTGAGCCGGCAACTATGTCCTTCCACTGAAACGCAAGAACTGCTACACGCTAGAAATAGACGTTGCAGTGGAACCAGATGGTGGATGTGCTGGAACCAATGGTTCTACCTAGTAAAAAGCAAACAGTTATTTTGTAATTATAGTCAAAAATAAAATCTAACCATTTTATTCTAACTAACATGAAAACGGTGCTTACTAAATGCTAATAAATAAATACTGCTTTCACAACAATAGCAATAAAAAGATTAATCCACAGCATACCTTCGTAATAAATAAGAAAATTCGTTCTCCCAAACATTTCCCAGCAACCAAGTTTTACGATTCCCTACAATGTAATACAAACAAAGTTTATGGGCTTAAGATGGCGTCTCAGACAAGAATATTTACGCGAACACGCGACAAATGACACAAAAACCAATCAAGGAATCCTCAGTATATTCTGACTCTTCGGTCTCAACAATAGATGTCAAGTTACAATGCAGGACCCGACAGGTGTGCGCAACCTTTTCGCTTAGTGAACGCTTTGTCTTATATAGAAGGCCGAAAACCGCTGCTTGCCTCTATCGTTCCGCGTTTGTGTTATTTACATGACTATTCGTTGCTAGGGTGTCCATATCGATAATTAAGTTAGGAACAACGATAATATGTCTGTATTTTGTCTACATAGTCACTTTAACCACTTCCATGGTGGTAGAACCAATGTAGTCGATCGGAAAGGTACCACCGCCACGCCTATTACTAACGTTAAGTAGTTCTTGCGTTTCGGTGGAAGAGTGTTGTTGCCGGCTCACTTATACATATATGAGACAACAATCTTAGTCCTCGGGAGTAGCAACGCATCCGTGATCGATTTTAAATAGAACCCCTCATATATGTGAAGTTGCTCACAGATATCCACGGGCGGTAGAAACTACTTACCATCAGGTGGACTGCATGCTTGCTTGCTACTAAAATTGGTTTGTTTACTATCTATCTAACTGTTTGTTTGTTCATTTGATACCCATTTTGTGGTAAAAGTAAAAAATCGTCCTTGCCCTCCTCTTCTTTTTCTCTCTTTCTAAGCGCCATTTTTAAAAATTATATACCCTATGCCAATTTCCAAACTAAGGCGATTCTACTGATATGTCATACGTGAAAATCCATTCAGCCGTTTGGACCGTACCGCGTGCCAAAGAAATGGACACGCATACAAACAGACGCTCGAAAAATGTCTCTCTCCTTCTGACGCAGTCGGATAAAAACTGACATTGACTGACAATTGATAGAAATTGGAAGGCCTATGTTCCTCAAAAAACGAATGGATCTAAGATAATCACTAGATAGACGGCACGTTTTTTTACTTCCTTATCTTACTACATGTACTCTTACGTCATCAAATACGAAAAAACCCAGGAATTTACTAAAATATTGAATTTTAAATAGCTTTTTGTGTGCCTACATAAATTTAACATTTTTACGATAATTATACCACAAGTTTTCAACATCTACGCACGCATTATCAAACTGATAATGTAATGACATGAAATTAACACATTTTTTTATCTACGCACAAGTATGAATTAAATTTCATGCGAATATTAAATTAAAAAAAAACCCGCCAAGTGCGAGTTAGACTCACGCACTAAGGGTTCCGCATCATTATCTATACAGTTTGTTGTATGGGAGTCCCCTAAAATTTGTATTTTTTTGTTTTTCTTTTTGTATTTATTATTGTATTTTTTGTATTTATTAGTTTTTTGCGACAACAGAAATACATCATCTGTGAAAATTTCAACTGTCTAGCTATCACGGTTCATGAGATACAACCAGGCGACAGACAGGCGGATAGCGAAGTCTTAGAGATAGGGTTTTTACCCTTTGGGTACGAAACCCTAAAAATGTCAGTGTCATTATGTATCATACATTAATTAAGGTCCTATTATAATAATTGTTATATTTACAAAATATTTTCCCGTGCGAATTAATTTTCAGTTAAGCAACTGATATTTTTTTCCATCAGAATTACAATTCCATTCATATTTATAATTAGGTATTATCCGGTAACTTGATTTTATGTTATTATGGTAATTATTTATAATTAATTGTATTCAACAGAGTATAAATCACTTTAATCAAATATAATTCGAATAGGATTTCATTAATTATCTGTAATGATGGCCATTAATACCATCCACAGACAATCGACGACTGTTAGTCAATTGTATCAGCTATTAATCCGGATATGATCTCAATAAAAGGTAATTAGATCGTCCTTAGGTACTTGGTACATTGCCAACAAATACGCGACGAGCGAAAACTTTTAACAAGTTAAGCATACTACTCTCCTATAACACTTCACATTTTTTTCACTATAGTGATGAATAAATTTAAAAAATATATAAAAACAAAGAAAAATGGACTAGCTTACAGAAAAAAAAACTGAAACTAGGCAAATAATGGTTTTTAAATATGTTTTATAGCTAGGTTTTAGTACAATTTTATCGAGCAAATGTTATAAATATTTTCTATAATTGAAATATAATTATGTAGGAGCATCTCGCTTGAATTTGATGTCTCGTCTATAGTTATTATTTTTGACTTTTTAAATGTTTGCTCACTTATCCTTATAGCTTTGGGTTTTTTTAACTTCTTCTATACTTATAATAAATCTGTAGAGAGGTCAATTCTATACATGAAATATATATCCAAAATAACTATCAGGGGGTGATTAGGGTTCGATACTGATGCCAAAAATGCAATAAGTAAAATTTTTGTCTGTTGTTTTTCTGTCCGTCTGTCTGTCTGTATAACCGTTATAGGAACAAAAACTACTCGACGGCTTTTAACGAAACTTGGTACAATTATTTTCATACTCCTGAGCTGGTTATAGTATACTTTTGATCTCGCTCCATTCAATAGGAGCAGAGCAGTGAAGGGAAATGTTGGGGAAACAGGAGAAGATACTTCATTTTCCGTCGCGTGTGCAACGTTAATGGTTAAAGCTAAATAGAAATCATTACATTTCTTTCAAACGCGGGTGAAACCGAGGGCTCAGCTAGTAAAGTAATAAAAAGCTTACTTAAGCATACCACTGATACGTAAGAAAAGTTTCACGCTAGGAATAGGTATGGCGGTCATACTTATACCATTTCTTCTGGATTTAAGAAGTTTTTTGTTCACACTGCTCGTTTTTTTCTGTCACGGTGGAACAAGTCTCTTGATTAATCCTATCGTATTCTCCTACAGTCCTTCACGTTTAAACTTTTCAATTGGATCAACTAATCTCAATTCAAAAATTAACGATGCAGTTTCATTGTCTTAATTAATTCATTCTTGATTGAAACGAGGACTAGATACTTGGAAATAGGATATCTGTGCCGTTTTATTAAATGTATATTTGTTTACGTTTTTTTGAAGTTATACTTCTTCAGAATCGTTGTGATTAGAAACTTCGTCCTTCCCGGGGTCGTTTGGCTAGACGGTTCGAGCTCTCACTCATGCCGCCTGCTACCCTTGAGTACCTACCTACCGTTGTAATTTCAGTAGTCCGACTCTGAACTGCAAGTATTAATGTGTAAATCATCTGTTATTTCAAATAGATTATCAGTATTAGCGCCGTCACGTCAAATAAGGTTAAGATTTCACAGACGCCTTGTATCGCATTAATTAGGTATCTTGTGTTCGAATGTCGGATATTATATTATGTCTGTTGTCTATTAAACTTATTAACCTTTACATGTTTGGTTTCAGATCTCTCCAGTTAATGATTTTGGTGAGTTTTTAACAAGTTTTTTATTCCTATTACAATCTGTACAGGGGACCATCAACAGTATTTAGATTAAAATTTAATATTGGCGTGTGTGAAACATAATTATATGTATGTATGTCTATTGAAATATTCTTAAAATTCTTATGTATCTGAGCAGATCATGAGGTACTCTTTTTTTTGGGTTCCGCACCCAAAATTAAAAAACGGGACCCAATTACTAAGAATTTGCTGTACGTCAGTCCGTTTGTCTGTCACCAGGCTGTATCTTATAAACCTTGATAGCCAGACCGTTGATAGAAAATTTCACAGATGATGTATTTTTATAGCCTCTGTAAAAGTAAATACTAAAAATTGAATAAAATAAATATTTAAGGCGGGTCCATACAACAAACGTGATTTTTTTGCTCAAAATGTGCAATGACGACAGGTAGACCAAAGGGTCTACCTGTCGTTTCAGTTTGTTTGTTTAATTAAAGAATTAAACAAACAAACTGAAACTATTCTAGTGATATGTCTTATGTCACGATCCGTCAAGCCTTGGACCGTAGCGTGTGCCAAAGACATGGACATACATACAAACAATCATTCATACATACATACGCTCGAAAAACATTACCCTCCTTCTGACGCTTATAAATAAGTAAAGATCTGTTCAGTATATTAGAATTTAACGAAATATATATTTAGCTCCGTTGATATTGATGTCAATTCATACACTCATTATTTATCATGTACTAGCTGTGCCACGCAATTCCACCCACGTTTCTTAGAAAACAATATATTAATGATATATAGCCTAAAGGCTTCCTCGATAAACACAAAAATAATTTTCAAATCGAACCAGTAGTACCTACATTATCGCGTTCAACCAAACAAACTCTACTGCTTTATAATATTTGTACAGATGTATATACATACGCTCGAAAAATATTACCCTTCTTCTGATGCAGTCGTGTAAACAGATAATTTTCTCTAAACCCATGGTGTCGCTACTATCCAGTCGGTAACAACCGACCATTCTCGCCGTTTGCGGCGGCGACCGTTCTCGAGTTTGAGCACTGACAGCCGTGTGAATAATTTGGTACTTGGCTTAAGTATCGAGCGATTAACTTTTTTCATAGAAACACAAAAGTCGTTGACGTATGAATGGGTTTTTATTTATTAGTTAGTGACCGAAGAGCATTTGTTATAAGTGTCAAAGTGGCATAGTTCGTATTAAACTTATAGTCGCCATCCCTATTCGACGACCCGCGTATCGAAGCGGTCACCATACCGGTCTGAAAAGCAGTGGGTCCCGGGTTCGATCCCCGGCTAGATAGAAATGTGAATAATGAGTTTAGATTTCTGTTCTGGGTCTGGGTATTTGTGTATTCCTCTTTGTGTGTGTTCATGACACCCACGACACAGAAGAAAATCCTGCTGTGGGGCTATGAGTGTAGAAAGCGTTTTTATTTTAAGAAAGCGTTTTTCTGTTATAAATGTCAAAGTCACATAGTTCTGACTGTCATTTAATAATTAGATATATTAAACCTATAGTCCCATCCCTACTCCCGTGAATGTAGAAAGGTGGTAGAATTCTTTGTTATTCGTCTCATAAGACATCACCGTTTCATCTATTTCTAGCGTGAACCAGTTCTTACGTTTTGGTAGACGGATGTGGTAGCCGTTTTCATAAGGGGATACGTTAGTCCTCGGGAGAAGCAATGCATCTGATATTTGACTTCAGATAGATAGAAGAATATTAAAAAATATGATTATGACATGGCCAAAGCTGGCTAATCGCGGTTCAATAGAAAATTTTACGAAAATCTAAACTTATTAATCTAAAATTCTTTGCTAACTCGAAGTTATCAACAGATCAAAGGGTTGTTATTACAAAAGTAATTTGTACTCGAAACTAAAAATAGTGTAAATTTAAAGATCAATGGTGTTTCGTAACCGTAGTTTAAAATCAATCTAGGGAAGGCGGTTATCGCACAAATGGTAACATCGATTACTGAAATGTTCGGTTATTTCTAAACAATAGATATTTATATTTCTAGGTACTATTGTAAAAAAATCATCAGCGCTGCCGTTAACTTGTTTGCATAAAAATCGTGACCTGGTTTTATCTTCTGTTTTATGTTTACAGTTAACCTATAAATATGGCCGATAAATATTTAGTATGAGGTTTTTATATTTTTACAATCTACATGCAACAAAATATTACATTTTGGTCGATAATTGGATTTCTTCTTTACCTTTACCCAGTTATACGTATCCATGTACCTAGGTTGAAATATCGATAAAAATAAATAAAAACGGCATATCGTGAGTGCTCGTTACTTATTAAATTGTATGAATTCCACTGTAATATTAGCCTACAATCATTTATACGTTTATTATAATATATTTATAGCTTTCATGAATTGTCGTCAAAAGAGTAACATAGAAGTATATGTTACTCTTTTGACGATATATGTATTACATATTTTTGGAATCGTCCATTTACAAACTTTTATTTAATATCCATATTGAAACTCTTTTTCCATTTAAATAGGCGCCATTTTTATTAAAATTATGTAACCTATCATCATCAATATCAACTCATTATTGTTCCACTGCTGGGCACTGGTCTGCCCTCAGAATGAGAGAATTAGCCCATAGTTCACCGCGCTGACAAAGTGCAAATTTGTACAAAAGTAAAAAAAACTAATTATATGTTATTTGTCACAATTTGTCAAGCCGTTTTTGCTGTAGCGCGTGCCAATGAAATGGTCATACATACATACAAAAATAAATACAGCAATAACAACATACATACACAAAAACACACATACATATGAACTTATATTCGTATGTACTTACATTTATGTACAAACGCTTGACAAACAGTACCCTTCAGAATTTCAGTAAACAGGACGCAATCGTGTAATAATTCGTGTAAATCTTGTAACTCGCACCATACCCTCAAAGTATTGTTCTCTAATCTTTGTCATTACATCTCAACTGAGATGTAGATTTTTGTATACACTTTTTAACAATTCCTTAACGATTCGGAGTTTCATTAAGTTTGTTTTTGAAGCCCGTTTAGATTTTATTGTTTCGATTGGTTATTATCCTCTTTTGTGTACCAGTCTTTGTGGAGCTGATGCTATAATTGTATGAAATTATATTTCTTTTCAATACGGAAGGGGATTTGGCTTAATTGTAAGTTCGGGAAATGGTATATTTTGCTTAAGCTATTTTGGGTGCCATATACAAACTAAGATTTTTTTTATTTATCTATCAGAGCCCATTTTGGATATGCTATATAAAATTACATTTAATTAAATAAAACATGATGTAAACATAATTTTACTATTGATAATGTCATATACCAATACTAACGGACTTAAAAAATGATGGTCTCAATTCGACACGTGTGTATGTTATTATCTATTGGAAGTGCACTATTTTACCATAATTATGTATTTATTAATAAGGCTTCTAAATAAATATGCAATATTTTATACGTATTTATAGAATATTGTATATACAGTATTACAATCTGCTATTATTAATTGGAAATATTCGTTACTTTAAGAACCTCCTCTTTTTTGTCAAACAGTATTATCAAAATACTTTTATTTTTATTTATTTTTGTTTATTTATTTTAATGAATAATAATATAAAATTGAGTATTTAAATTAGGTTGTAAGGGGATTTACTTACAAGTTAACATACAGAGTTAACTTAGTACTAAATTGCTGTACAAACCATGAAGTTATAGACATCGACTAATTGTTCAGTATTGCATAATGCTGTCCGAACTGATATCTATGCAGTGGTTATTCATTATCTTAATCTGAACCTCATCGTATTACTATAAAGCTTAAAATCGTCTGTCGGTGTATATTCAACTGCATCGGCAATGCGACGTGTTAACAGCTTCATGCCATTCTAGTGCATATGTGATAGTAATAGGGGTGATAATTGAGTGGATATGAAACTTAATCATCCTTTTACTGAGCGAAGTGAAAGGTAGCTAAAACACTTAGTACCTAAGGTAGTAATAGGTTTAGTACTAACTTCGCAGCACACATGTTTTTTAAATCATTTTTATATGGCATTTTTATATGTCACGCTTTTTGTTATACGATCGTACTTCCGTCGTAAAACAAGCGCAGACAAGCAAACACTTTGCCCCAGACAATAGTCAGTTTTTAGCGTTCCGTAGCCAAACGGTTAAACGGAACCCTATTACTAAGACTTCGTTGACCGTCTGTCTGTCACCCATGAACCGTGACAGCTAAAATTTTGAAACTTTCACAGATGATGTATTTCTGTTGCCTTCTCTTCTGATTTTTTTGCCGTTCGTATAGATAATAGTACGGAACCCTTCATGAGTCCAACTTACACATGGCCGTTCTTTAATGCCTGATCCGGTTATGAATCCGGAACCCATTGTGTCAAAAAATGTCAAAACAGTGAACAGAGGCGACGATGGTGCCAACTTGCGCGACTAATAGAGGTTCCATTTCTATTTTGTTGGTAGCTTTTGTTTCGAGACTGCAACCGCTGCAACTTCATACTGTAACTCAACCGCTGCAACTTCATACTGTAACATTTGTGTGTCGATTCTTAAAATTTCACACTCATCATTTTTTCATAACACGCCTAAAGAAGTATAAGTTCAAAATACCGCATATCGTGAGAATCCGTCACATATTAAAATGTATAAATTCCGTGATAATATTAGTCTAAAATCTCATAATCAAAGACTAACTGTCACCTACATGTGTCTATTGATAATTGACGCCTGTGACACGGGTCGGGGTTCGACCCCGGTATCATAGATCGTACCCTTATCGAGTCAGCTGAAGTTGAATTGTATATGACAGCTTTGAACTTGTTAGATACGATAGTCTTGATAAAGTGCTCTACTTGTAAGCAATAGTTTGGCTATAATAATATAAATATACGCTATAAGTAAATAATTCATAGAATTATATACCAAAGTAATAGTAGAGTATAATACACGCCTAACCTGGTTCATTTTACAAAATTTACAATGTTTTAATCGTAATAATCGTTGCTATTTAGGAAATAAGTATGCCATCAAAAACATCCTGTAAAAAAACCAAGACTCGCAACTCAGTTTTTCTACCGTAAATAGTTGTGAGATCCATGTAATACCAAGTCGGTTAACTTATTTAGACCATACTTAAGGGGCCTTCTGTCTTAATTTATTAGTAATAAAAGTAAAAGATTTTGAATATTGATATGATAATAACTTACGAGTTATTATCATATCAATATTCAAAATCTTTTACTTTTTAAATAAATAGATCGACTTGGCCATCGCATGAAAATATAATGTATCTTATAATTTATACATAATTAAATGATTGTTTCCTCTATTCCGCTCCACGCGATTGAAACTCGTCTCCAAAACGAATTTTACAAGCGACTCATCGGACAACATTGCTTAAATTTGTCAACAAACCGAGAAGTGGAGACGGGATCTAGTGCAACCAATTCACGAATACTCTAGTTAAATTTATTTATTTATTTATTTATTAACTACAATTAAAACGGTATAGAAAACCAATTAAATTAATTGTAGATACTGAAATACATTATACATTATTTACAGTCATACTTCACGCTCACAAAACTTCAAGCATACACACAATATTTCCGACCATTCATCCGCAAACAAATCACATTCAGGGTATGTATCCAGAAGAGCGTTGAGTGCGGTGAGAACGCGAGGAATAGGCGAGTGCGCCCTCGCGATGGTGCGCGTTAATGGTGTAGCAAATAGTTGATGTTTACGGCATCGAAGGTAATTATTAGGCACAAGAAATTAACCATTAAAATAAACAGGCCCATTAACTTCTTAAAGATCTTCCCACATCCATTCGAAAGGACGGATTCGTAGTGCTGTGTGATACATACTTGACAATCTAATCATGCGAACGCCTCAAATAAGTACTTCTTTACCACACTCTTCACATCAGAATACAACAGCGCTTAACACTGCTGTTTTTAGGCAGAAATATGTGTTGCGGTGGTTATACACCTTAAACAAAGTTGAAACATCTATTGTACTCAACTATCTTACCATTATCGTGAACTTTAAACTAGAACCCTGCAACGCTGTATGGTTTGTACTGGTGGTCCCTCCAGAGTCCAATAGCGAAGCTTACGCACCCATACAATCTTTATAAAATAAAGGCGAAAATTTGTTAGGGTGTGTGTTTGTTACTTACACACAAAACCTACTTTCGGGATTTGGCTGAAAATTGACACACAGATAGGTTATGAGCTGGAGTAAATAGGATAAACGAACGAATGAATGAATTTTTATTTACAATAATTGCAGTTTTTATTAGGGTCTTCAATTAAATATTTGATATCTCTCAATTAGCCATTTACAATATGGTATGCAAATGGCAGTTAATAGTATTTAAAATCATTATTATTTATAATGTCGAGATATTGTAAGATAATCATAATCGTGGTAAACAAGATCGAAGCAGGACTGGAGCTGCAGAAATAAGCTAGTAAACGATATACAATTAATTATAGACCAAGCAAAACATATGGTTTAATCTGTTCACGTCATTTAAGCTGTTTATAAATCTACGCCTGCGAAAACAAAGATCCACTGTCAACTCCACATGGGTAAATCCGTCGATGGAACGTAATTGACGTGCGTGATACGGGTCGGGATTCCAGGGAGATATCACAGTACCCTTATCACTATCACAGATACCCTTGTATATGCTAAACTTGTTTAGCATCGGGCTAACACTGCACATCATTCAATGTCTAAGTAGTTACGAACATGCAAGCCGGTTTATTAAGACTTTAAGTTAGATAGGCGGTAACTACTAGTGAATACCTACTTATGTCATGTGCAGTGATAACCTAATGTTTGAAGCTCGGCCTCTCAATTGAGGGTCCGAGGTTTGAATCCCAGGCACCACTGATTTTTTATAAAATTATGTGCGTATTAGAAATTAATTATCACTGCGTTACGGTGAAGGAAAAATTCGTGAGGGAACCTGCAGAGAGTTCTCTAAAAAAAGAGTTCTCGAAGGTGTTTAAAGTCTACCAATACATACTTGACCAACGCGGTGAACTATGGCTTTAAACTTTCTCATTCTTAGAGAAGACCCGTGCCAAGCAGTGGGACAATAATGGGTTGATGATGAACCTACTTATCTCATGCTATTTTTTTCACTGCTTTCTCCCCACAAGACTACTATTAATGAGCGTTTGTGGAATCGGGTCTAATTCGGATAAACATATACTCGTAGATATTAGTAAGACCTGTCAGGCTTTTGGACCTTAATCTCTTTAAGTTAATTTGAAAGAAAGAGTATTTTTAGGTAAATTTGATAATGGAGAACTGTTAAATATTTTTATATTTTATACGATATAAGTGTGTGTCTGTTGGTTCAGAAGCGCAAAACTCAACACGTAAAAAAGCCAACATGAACAGAATTTTTGAAAGAATATTTTTTCAACGCGCTAAAAAGTTGAATTTGTTCATAGTTGTTATTCATACGTGTGAAATGAAGTGTTAGGAATTATTCAGGCTAAGGCTCGTAGTATGTGGGACGCGAATAATACGGCTGAGTGACAATGCAACCGCTGACAGAAAAAGTAGGTTAGTATTTTTTTGTAAGGCATACGAGGTGTTATTTATTCTTTAAAAATATTTTTTGCGTAGGCGTTCGTTGAGTTCCGTTAAAACCTGATCTAATAAAAGGTAGAATCTATACATATAAATAAAATTGAAGTGTCTGTTTGTAATATCAAAATAACATTTTTTTACCAAATGCATATCAAT
>DWNE01006449.1:0-13048 GCA_018249875.1 Cecropterus toxeus
GCTTCGTTGTATGGTAATCATTTCAGCAAATTACCTATCCCCATGGAGCTAGATAGCGACATTATTAAATGGCATAATAATACAGGAGGTTTTTTTTATCAAAAATTAACTTGTTCAATCCCCGCCTATAAAATAGCTTTATGGAACGAAGATCCATAAAGCCTTGTGGTATGAATTTAATGGCAAAACATATTCTGCGCTCTCCATGCTACGAAATAACAGTTACATTTGTTTTTTTTTAATAGGCCATTCACTGGGAACGAATGTAGAATATGATTTATTAATTAAAGTCAGGCTTGGACATAAAGCTTTATATATCACGAAATCTCACATATAAAGGAGGTAACTGTATATATATTTTTTTATAAATAAGAAGTAGCAAACGAGCAAGCTGCCCACCTGATGGTAAGTGATAACTACCACCCATGGACATTTGTAAGCAACTTCTTATAGAACTTCCTATTATCATTATTCTATATATAATATATAGATACAATACAGAACAGGAATTCTATATGAAGTCTATCACAGATGCGATTCAACTCCCGAGGACTGAGATGGTCGCCTCATACAAAAGTGAGCCGGCAACCACACCCTTCCACCGAAACGCAAGAAGTGCTTCACGCTAGAAATAGGTGTGGCGGTGGTAATGTGACTGCACCGGGATACTCAAAGAATTAATTGCTATCTTTAAAAACTTTTCTATTCACTATGGAATGAAGTTTTCCTCTTAAAACAATTATAGATGACCAGATATCAGATGGACTGGATGCTTGTTTGCTAGTAACTAAAAAAATCATTGGCCCTACATGCCCAGTTCTACAATATTCACCCTGTATAAAATTATGGAATTAAAATGGATTAATGTAATGTCCACATTTAAAAGTAAAATTATGAACAACGCTTAATTATAATTAACATAGTTTGAGGTAAAAACACCTAATACTGAGTATTTTTAAAACAGTTTTGACAAAAATATTCATTGTTGTACTGCAAGATATTTGACTTAATTAATCACTGATACTTAGTTTTTGTATTATTTTTAAAACACTTGGTTAGTTTTACATAAGTAACTGTGGCAAATGTATGCTCAATTACCTTTTGGACGCTGTACACGTTAGTATCAAGAATGTTTAATATATTTTCACTTAGGCACTGTCCAGTTTTTAGAACTATTTGCATTGGCAGATAAGCAAGAATGTTAAAAATTAAAAAAGCGCAAAATTAATTATTTCATTTTGTTTTATCCTTCGATCAAATATGGACATATTTAAAAGAAGGTTTTTTCTTTCTTAATAAAACAAATACGCGATTTTTATGGTGATTTGCTCACTATTCCTAAACACGTGCATTTTTTGGATCTTGTTTTAAAATGTTGGACAAACTTGACTACCACTTGACTGATAAAAGTTGATAATAGGTAATTGAAATTATAGCAAATGAGGAGGACTGACATCATTCCCTTAATCTTTTGAACACTCGGAAGAAAAAGATTATTGGACGAAATGACGATTATATTTTATTTAACAGTACCATTAAGTCAAGGCTAATCTGCCGTTTAGTCTATTTTAAGACAAAGTACGATAATGTATGTTGGGGTAACATCGGAGCTGGGGTAAAGCCGTACAGTTAAAATTGTGGACTAAATGGGCCACATTTATAAAATTGGCGATTTCATATATCATGCCATAAAAATTAAGTACGTACTTGATACAACGATTTTAATCAAGATGGCCTAATTCGGCTACAACTGCGGTCGACCGATTTGCTCTGATATTACCCCAACTCACCTTAAATCTTCTAAAAAAATATTTATGTAAAACCTATAGGCCAAGGTAAACCTGATTGTTGGTATGGCGAATTTTGCCGTGGCGACGGTTCGCCACACCGTACACACTTCTACATACAGGCTGTAGATACCTACAGCCTGTATGTAGAAGACATTTTTATTTTCAAAAATTAAAGTTCAAGTAGGTATGTATATACCTACTTGAACTTTAATAAAAATTTCTTTTGTAGACAATTAAATATTTATTAAATTCAATCATTTTCTGTATAATATTTGGTTCTTATCGCAATTGTGTCTTACATACATATAATTTGTACGAATACTATGTTTCACATCTGCCATTTGTTTATTATATTCCCGATGTTAGGTACTTCTAATAATGCGTCATACACCTAAGTTTACACGAATTTGCGCATGTAACGGCGTTCTACCTAACATAAATGATGTGTCATTGAAGTATTATTGGATACCTACATTCTGTAAGTAAGTAATTAATACCTTAATAGGTCCATTCGTACCGTAGGGAATAATAACCATAATTAAAACCGTCCAAGTGCGAATCGAACTTACATACAAATGGTTCCGTTGAGTAATGTATGGGTAACGGTTAACATTCTATTCATTCTATTTCTCAAAAAATTATAAAATCATCATCATCAAAATTTTATAAAAATATATTTGATATCTCAATAACAAGAGATTTTATCTGGTATCTCTCGTAATGTAGGCTAAAAAAAATATTGCGTAATTTGCCCCTTATTGTAGGTATTTTCGCTTTTTTTTCTATGTAGATACACTATACAGGTATGAACGGACACTGATTATGGAGCTTGGGTAGCGATAGCTTCGCCAGGTAAAATTGTGCCTCAAATTTGTTCAAGCATAAAGCACATTTTTAATAGGTATATTTTATTTGTAGCTGTGCCACGCAGTTTCACCCGCGTTTATTAAAGAAAAATATATTCAAAACAGACAAACATAGCGTGATGTTATATACCCTTAGGCCTTACACGACAAATTTGCTATTCAATACAAAAATATTTTTTTCAATTCAAGCTAATAGTTCCTGAGTTTAGCTCTTTCAACCAAACAAACTCTACTGCTTTATAATATTAGTATAGACAAGGTTTAAAAATGCCTCGTTCATCGCTGGACTCCTAGTGGCAACTCCCTCCTAGACACCCTCAAAGTATCAATGAAATATTAAAATTCCAGAAGCATTTTTTTAGATAATCCTTTATTTATCAAACGACATTTCTTCATAGTTTTCTCAAATCTCCATTTAATTCAGTAAAAATAACTTTTTTTTTGTAGAATGAAAAAAATAAAGTTTACAAATCCCTACAATTGCATTAATTTGTTTATTAATTTAGTATGTTATAAACATGAAAATATTATTATATGTTTTTTTTTAATTTATTTTTGACTCCCTATTAATTTTTAATTTTATAAAATAAAATCAATTTCTTAAGGTAAGTCTAGTAAATAGAACGCAATTTGACTTGCATCCACTTAATCGCACCTAATGACCTAGGGTAAAGGTTTTGTCATTAGGCATACGTACTCCTAACCTTATAATAATTTGTAAAAATATTACACTCATCATGCTTTGCGTGCTGAAACATCACTCCGGGCAAACGCCTCGTACCTATATCTCAAGGGAAGACCTACCTATAATTTTAATCGAATTAAAAATAATGCATTACATACAACTTAGTTACATCTGTTGGGCCAAGGTTATCTTACTTCGATAGATCGATGCCAAATTCGTTGACATGAAGGCGCTAATGTTTCAAGTGCAAAACAATAAAACTTTCATATTTAAACTGGCTAACCCGATAGACTGTACTGCCTTAGCTATGAAATTTGAATTCGAATGGTAAGACTGACAGTTTTATGTCAAACGCCGTAAGGTTAGGTTAGGCTCTTTGTCAATCTCAAACTATTGGACTCGTCGTTTATTAGAAATGATTCTACGGGCCAATACTAGGGGAGATTTTGCTAATAGCCAATGAAGGCTTCCAAATCTGAGATCCACAATTAGACCTTACCACGTTCAATCCACTGAACTCGTTAAAACGAATCATATGACATTTAACTCAAATGGTTTACAATTAGCCAACCTAGAACACAAATCAGACTTTAATATACATATAAGTATGATAAGCTTGGGATCAAACCTTCTGTCAGCATTTATAATTGCACTGTTATCTTTATTTATTCCTGGCGCCACCTCGTATGTATAAGCGACCTTTCGCTTTAGTGCAGCAGCTGAATCTACGTAGTCTGTGAAACTATGTTAATAAATTAATACAAAAGTGTTTTTTTTTTTTCAATTTGTTCATCTCAGTAGCGACGATTAATATGAAAGAAGCTCAATTTATAACAATGCGATCCAAATTTTTTGAACCAGTATATTTCTTCACTAACTGTAGTGGCCTTCTGGAGTTGTTCATGGGTTTTCCTGTGTCGAGTGTAGCTGAAATTTATTTTATTAGGTACACTGAGGAAAAAAAAACAATATGTAATAGTACGATTATTCAGTTGTCCCCATAATCCTCATACCGATGAATACTCGTCTATAATATAAAATAATAAAAAAATACTAAAATATTTGCCACTCAGACATTCCATCTGCTCGTTTAGTATATTATGTGTAGTTCGCGTATTACTCAATTAATCCAACTTAAAGCGTTGTCAGTAGGAATGTACGGAAATCGTTCGAATCGAATATTAATACCCGATTCGAATAATTCGATGAACAAAGCGAATAAAGTCGAATAATACGAAAAAAATCGAATAGTCAAAAAAATCTAATATTTCAAACAATTCGCGAATTATTGAAATATCACTGGATTTTCTATTGTTTCCGATTTAGGTACATTAACTAATCACACAATTGAATTCTCGTTGTAAGAGAATATCTACGTACATTCGTGTATATAGACTGATTGAAGTACTGAAATTCCATCGATCCGTTTTAAGAGAGAAAACACACAAAAAAATGCAATAAAAAAAATATATTATGCTAAATTTTTCCAGTTATTTTAATTTTTTTGGATTATGCGAAATTATTTGACTTTTTTCGAATTATTCATTTTTTCTAATTATTCGGGAACTTTCGAATAATTCGAATAATATTCGCACACCCCTGATCGTACCCCCCGTTGATATATGGAGTATTGGTTAATGAGGCGGCTAAGTCCCCCTTGCTACATGGTTTTTTTTTAACCCTGGGGGGAACTTCATCTAGTTCCCCCGCAGCCATAGTATACAATAACCGTGCGACACTATTCAATAAAAATTTATTATCCATTCTATCTGTGATATCACCTGCTCCAAGTACCAATTGGATTAAAAGATTTTTAATTAATAGTCATTCGATGAAACACCGAGATACAAAGAAATCTCAACGGTCGCTTAACTCAAAATAGTGTACAATCAGAAATTTGTACATATGTCAAAAATTACATGTACTTAACATGTTTTACTACGTACTGCGGCTGCAAGGGGTAATAATCTTTTTAGAAGCATGTACTCGTTTGTATGTCCATGTTTACGATCTGCAGCCTAAACGGCTCAACGAGTTTAAACATGTGAGTTATCATTGAATTCGTCTCAACTTTGAGAAGAACTAAGTTTTAGAAGTCACCAAAAAACTATTATTCTTAAGCACGTGTTTAATGTACCTACTTATTATTCGTTTATTCGAATCCCGAAAACCATGCAATGTTTAGTTGCCTACAACAATGTATAGGTAGATATAAACATCTCCACGTGCGCTTTTAAAGGGAAAGTTGTATTAAATTTTACGACGTACTTAAATCCTAATTAAAACTTTAGTTTAGAAACTTTATTAGCCTACTACGTAAGAAGAATCATCGTGTTTTTCGAGTGTATGTGAGTAGGTATGTTTGTATGTATGTCCATTTCGTTGGCACGCGCTTCAGTTCAAACGGCTTGACGCATTGTGACGTATGACATATTACAATCTTCTCAGTTTGCAGAGTGACATTGGCTATATAATTTTTAAAAATGGCGCCCGCAAATAGGTGATAATCTACATACTGATGATCAAAATACTTAGTTCTAATACTTCTAATAGACCTATTTTAATAAGCATTTGGAGAACGAAATCAAAAAAGTCTAATATAATCATTTTCTCGAAAATGTTTTTAAAATCTTATATACTTGGTCTTTATTTTAAGATGACCGCTAGTGACGGGTTAAATTGTTTTTCACTTTATAATAATTATGCTATTTAAATATGTATAACAATTAAATTTATTTTGCAGTAGCTACTTTCTCAGTAGTGCCTAGAAACTAGGTACGTAATAGTAATATTAATTATAATATTAATTGTAAGTACGTAATACATAGGTAGTAGTTAATTATTCCCACTTGATCAGAGAGCAAGTACCTAAAGCATATGTTCTAGAATACTAATAAACCTGCTAATTTTATTGAAAGGTATTAATCAATTACCTATATAGGTATTCACACTTCTGTTTTGTATAGCTCACCAGGGATTTTTCGCATACATAATTTTACTTAGCCCAAATTAAAGCAAGCTTTAACCTAGCCCACTTTAATAAAACCTATCAAACTGCTTTCAGTCATCACCTGACATCAGAAGACCACACTCGAGGTACATGTTATTCGTTTATAAAAATATAGTTTTAATCAAGTTTTTTTATAATGTAGAAGTACCAAACGTACATGCTGAGTCTTACTCTCTTATTACATCTTCTTATAATCTTCAAATAAACAATTTTCAGGCAGGTACATTATGGACGTCTCTGTAGTTCCGGGATAAGTTTAGCACTATGGTATCTCCTGCCTGTCGTAAGAGGCGACTAAAAAGGGGCTTCCGGGATCTCGAGTGGGAGCTCGAACCGTTCAGCCAGGACACCGAGAAGGTCGCATACCGTCGTAAAGACCAGACGTTGCGGTGGGCCGCTCAACTGAGTGAAGCGAGATGGGACAACGCGCTCATAGGACTCCGGTTGCGTTCCTTTGGAGATCCCGGAGTCCTCATTGCAGCGCCGAGGACGGCCATCGGGGGGTTTGGTAGAAAAACACATATGAAGTGAAACGCAGGCGATTATTGAACTTTTAGAAAATATTAACATTCTTGCCAATGCTTTTTAATTAATGATTATTTATTTTAATGATTTACCTCTATGGGTCGACTGCATTTGTGTCGATACGTTAGTGTGAAAGGGTTTCATCGCAATATTTGATATAGATGGATACTAAAATGTAGGTATAAATAAATATTATTCAAAAGCGTTTTATCTTTATTACTTATTTATGAACATTTCAATAATTAACATTCGTCATACTTGCGTGCTAAACTATCTCTGGGCCCGCACCTCATGGGTATATCTCTAGGGAGCACCCAATAACTGTTACCTCTTTTGAAACTAATGAATTGAAATTTTTACTGAATTTGTTACTTACATCAACGTATTGAAGTTTGTTCATCATAATTACACGTTGTTCGTAATTACATCCATAGATATGGACATTCCAAGCATTCATTTTAATTTCGTAATTTTATACAGCTCCCTAGGGATATTCCGCTGACATAATGGACATTTTAGTACAAACCAAGCCCAAATTCACAAAACTCTTCAAACTGTACCTGGTCGCAGCCAATACTGGACGTCATGAGGCGACACTCAAGGTATCGTACTTACAATTGTTTAATCCATACAAGTATATAAAAATGAGATGGTATGTGTTTGCGTCTTACTTAATCATGCAAGAATCACTGGACCGATTTACATGAAATTTTTCATGAATTTAGCTTATTTGCCCTGGTCAATATCTACCTGTTGAACCTATTGGCTACATTTGATTTCGATAGTGTGCAATATTTAAAGATGGCGACCTACCATCCATGTCTGATATGTTCCATAGCAAGCACGGGTAGGTACTTCAGCTGGTTATTTTTAAGTAAGTGCATGTATTTCATATTTTATGTCCAAAATTATGGCCACATCTTCAAAATTTGGTCTTCACTCCATCATTTCTTTCGTGCGAATACTACTGTGTGCATATCTGTGTAATTCTAACTCCCTATCCATTCCCTTTTCCTATTTTCGATTAGCTAAAATATTCGACTTCATTTATCTACAAAAATATAAAAAATCTTTATATTTTTACCTATTATTTATTTCCCCCAGTTGATGCAATGCCGATGAAATCCTTTGAAACATCTAGAACAAGTTGATTAAACTTAAATATCACTACGGATTGCTTTTTCTCATTGTAGTTAGTATTAAATAAGGGTTCCACGACGTAATTAACCTTACATTGCGGAACCATAAATTCAATGTCGCAGTTAAGCACTCAGTTTATCAGCGATACTGCTGACCCGGTATTGACGACAGTCGCGATACCTCGTGTCTTAGTTTTGAGATAATCAGAACATGTCTCAATTACACCTCGCTCTAGACAGTTTAGATTGTAGTTGTATTTTTTAAATAAATCAAGTTTAAAAAAATCGGGGATTTTCTTTCCGATATCCATGAAAGCAAACTTAATTGGCCCATAACTGTAGGATTCGGTTTGTGATAGTTTATTATGAGAAAGTCATGTCGGGAAACGCAACATATCAATATCGATATCGACGACCATGAGAAACCAGTAAAGAAATTTCTGTAAGTGGAGTTGAATTGTTCGTATCTCTTCCTTCTCAGTCCTATTCAAAACAAAAAGACAGAAAATTTGTAAAATTACTAGTTAATAAATGATTTTAAATTTTGACACAGAAAATAAACAATATCTTATTACTTATAGATGACGTACGGAAGTACGGTAAATCTTTTAATATTGTGCTTATAACTTGGAATGGGAATGTATAAATGTTTTTAATAAAAAGTTATGCTTTTATTTTGGGATAAATTTTATTTGTACTCCGTTCTGCTTTACTAGACTAGGGATCAGTCACTATTACGCTAAAGACAAACAGCTCCACATAGTGTATCGAGTGGCAAAATAGTCAGCGACGAAGAACGTTACGCTAATGCATGCATATGACTTGCACTTGACCGATTTTTTCACCCTAGATCAGGTAGGTTCCGGGACATAGAACTATGTCAAGCTCACTGTGGTATAACTAATATGCATATGTGAATTTATGATCCACGAACCAAACGCAATTTTAAGGACCTTAACCTTGTCCTAGGCTTAGATAAAACCCTATATATGTGGAACAATCGTTCAAAATACTACACTACTTTTTAATTATCCGGTTTTAGATCGGAGAGCACCGAAAGACTTCCTGAAAGAGATTTGGAGAATCATGTGAAGGAAGTTAAGGTTAACCATGAGATCCACAAAAGAGGAAAAATGAAATTGATTAAAGAATATTTGATAGACTATACGGCAAATTCTAATCTTCATGGACTTCGATACATTGGGGAGAAAAAACGAACGCCTGTTGAGAAGTAAGTTTTACTTTAATCATATCAATATATATTATCAATAGCATCGAATAATCATGCTGGCAATTATTTATGAATATACTATATTTATTGAAATTACAAACGTGTATTACAGTTAACTAATACTTTTATCATGCTTTTCAGATTATTTTGGCTTTTTATGTTCGTATTATGTGTGATATTTTGCTCGATTCTCATACGGAAGGTTTGGATAAAGTGGAATGAAAGTCCCGTGATCGTAAGCTTCGCTGAAAATTCAACTCCCGTTTGGCAAGTAGGTATAAATTAATAATCGTAATACATTTTTATGATTGACTTGGAATAACAACATATCCACCTTAAATTTCTCCAGATTCCTTACCCAGCTGTGACCGTCTGCTTCGAAACCAAGGCAATGCAAACGCGATTCAATTTTACCAAATATTACCATCTCTATTTAAATGAGACCTATAAAGCAAATCTTACAGAAGAAGAGTGAGTATTTTTTATTTATTGCACACAACTTCATTTATGTTTTTAAATACAGTAGCAAATAAATTTTAAACCCATCTTTTTCAAATGGTCTCTGCTGTCAGCAGTTCTAACACAAGTTATAAAAGTGACGTTACACACAAAATTATATTATAATCATTACTAATACGTAAATATATTTCACTAACAATTATTACTAGAATAAACATTGAAAGTCCATAGCTAGATTTATGCCTCAGCGTCTAGTTGAACTCAGCATTGACCGAGATGAGTGATCGCTCTGGGCGCCAAGTTGAACGAGGTGTCAAAAAGCTAATTACGTTAAATATGCAGAAAAAAATCAGGGGTCTTTTGAACATTATTATATGTCCAAGATAAAATGGAAATACGATTTATGCGAAGAGAGAGCCAACCATAGAACGCTAACAGGCAATATCGTTCAACCCTGAAGCGTAACTTTTGATACTCTAGCTGAACTATAATGAATATAACGTGACAAATTAGAATGTAAAGTTAATATATTATACATTTTATTCAGGATACACACTTTTGAAGATGTCTCGATGGTTTGCGATGACCATTTGGCGCCTAAACAAGGCCGGAAATTTTCACCCGGAAACACAACAGTTCAAAATATAATAGAGGTATGTTAGTTACCAGTTCGATGCCTATTTCCCCTTGCACAGTTTTAGCATTTTTACACAAGGGCCCTAAACGATTTTGCTTTTAATAGTTAGGACTTGATTGAGTCCCAAATTTAATCTTTCTAGTATCTTTGTTTTTGTAGCGTTCATGATAAACCGTATATTTAAATAGTAAAAATAATTTTGCCTTAAAATTATAATTTACAAATAAATATATTTGATCTTGTAAAAATAATTATTCTATAAAAGTACAACATAGCTATTACGATAATGAATAACAAAATGAATAAAATATTAGTTAATTTAAAAGTAACTATTCAAAAATGTTATTATACGTTGTGGAAGAAGAAGAAGTGGATAATGTACTACACATTATGTTAATTGCTGAATTTAATATTAACATTATTTTGTAGCTTTCAGCGAATTTAAGGGAATTGTTCTTCGCTTGCAAGTGGCAGGGTGAACCGTTAGATAATTGTGAAGATTTCTTTTCTCCAATAATTACAGAAGAAGGTTTATGTTACACTTTCAACACATTAGGCGCTGGACAACTATTCAGACTAGAGAAGTTAGTATTTTTTCTAGAGTAAAACCGCTTTTACTTCTCGCTATTACCTACCTTATTATTTTGTACTATATTCGTTCTATTCAACAGTTATAAAAATAAACATGTATATTACTAATGTGGTGTATTCCTTACATGCCTACAATATTTTAATACTGTTTTTTTTTTTTTTAAGTTTGCATAAGGAATATGAGTACATGGAAGAAGGAAACATGACACAATCATGGTCCTTGGAGGGAGGTTATCCACCCTCTACTCCGCTTGAAACATATCCACATCGAGGATCTGTAAGTAAACACAAAAACACAACCGATTCATTATAATGTAAGTAATAATTTAAATAGACTTCGATAGGCTGAAACTTTTTAATGGCCCTCTACTGGGCATGGTTATCTTACCACACAATTGGGGGATGTGAGTGAAGTGGTATTCTCCACACAATTGAAGGAAGCCTGGAACTTTACAACGCATTCTCCTTCTCTCCAAAAGTGAGAATCATTGAACATAAGTATAGGACGGTAACTATGGCTAAAAAAGCCTCCGACATAGTCTTTCAAACCCTTCACATTGTATATGCCACTGCTGAGCACGGATCTCTTTCCATAAGTGGAGAAAACCCGGTACTCTCTCCATGTTTCTCCAAGTACTTACGTATTAGTGCATTAGTGGCCTAGCCGTATCAGATATTTTCTCAAGATATTTTCTCAGATATTTTTTCAAACCGGTCACAAGGCCTCCGCCAAGGGTTTAGGACTGATAACATCTAGGACCACGGTTTACTACAAAGGTTGAACACGCCCTCCTAAACACGGAAGTGTTCATGATTGACAAGCGGTCACCCATCCAACTGCTGAACATGACATCTACATCTACATGGATCGCGTATAGATCATTATGATTTGTTGATGTTTTTTGTCCTATTGACAAAATTATGTTCATAAGTTTTACTTATGTTATTTCGCAGGGCTACGGTGCTAAAGCCGGATTAGTAATGTTACTTACAGGCAAGAGAATCGACCTGGACTATCTTTGCAAAGGTCCCGTTCAAGGTTTTAAGGTAATAAGGATATTTGTTTTATAAAAACTGCCGTTAAAACAAATATCCGGAATATATTTGAGAGATATTTATTAATTGTAGGGTTACATACTAATTTTGCTGCTTCTTAATTATTAACACACATAAGAATATAAGTATTTTTTTATTTATAGATATTGCTCCACAACCCTGCCGAGTTGCCACGTCTGTCGCAGCAGTATTTCAGGTTACCACTCTCCCAAGAAGTGGTAGTCGCTGTCAAACCGAAGATGATGACGACATCAGAAGGACTCAAACCATACGATGCTCTAAGGTGCCTAGTAATAATAAAATAGGTTTCCTCGTTCTTTCCTGGATTGCTAGAGATTTCCTTTTAGAGTGAACCAAACAAATTTTCGCGTTTAATTTCTTATACGTATTATATCCTTGCAATTTAGATCTGTAAAGAACTTCGGGCTCTAGCATGAAAGATCTAAATTATTGAGCCATTAAACATCGGATAAAAGCACGGGCGTCATGAAAAGTGGCAATTCATCCTCCCTTCCCCCTTACCTACCATTAAGACTGGGAACGCCCTTTGAATAGAAGCGTAATGGTAACATTTTATCACTAATTTTAATTAAACTAAGTAATTAATTTAACTCAAAAAAGGACATTTATTTGCAGGCGTCAGTGTTATTTCCCCAGCGAGCGATACCTTCGATACTTCCAAATTTACACGCAAGCTAATTGTGAAATGGAGTGTTTGACTAATTTTACAAATGCAAGATGTGGTTGCGTTCATTTTGGACTACCGCGTAAGTGTATCATGGCTAGCTAGCTACCAGTGATTTTTTACTTGGAGTAACGATTCGAACGACATTAAACAATTTTTATGCATATGCAATAGGTATGTTGGGGTAACATCGGAGGTGGGGTAAAGCCGTACAGTTTAAACTGTGGACTAAATTGACCACATTTATAAAAATGGCGACTTCATATACCATGCCACGAAAATTAGGTAAATACTTGATACAACGATTTTTATAAAGATGGCCTAATTCGGCTACAATTGCAGTCGACCGATTTTACCCCAGCTCCGATATTACC
>DWNE01006450.1:0-13048 GCA_018249875.1 Cecropterus toxeus
ATAAAAACATAAACATGGAAGTTAAACAGTCACATCTTAGCCCATTTTCCTCATAAAAAGGTGAAGTGTGATGTCCGCACATCATCAATTGTGATTTGTGCTTATGTGCTTTTCATTTACAGAAATGTGAGTAAAACAATGTAAAAATGTTAAGAGGAAGAAAGTAGTTTCGCTTTTTTTAGAATCACTAACTGATTTTAATTGCTCGGGAAGAAATGTCTCATGAACTCACACTTAATGCAGAGTTTTTGTTAACGCATTATCAGCAAAGAATCTTGGATGTCAGAAAATCAAGCACTAGCTGAGAATCACTCTGCAAGCTCTTGATAAATTGATTCTTTACCTTTCTCGACTTTTTGTGTCTGCACAGGTTTAAACAGTAGTGCCATCTCTTTCAATTCCTTCAACTTTTGTTCCTTATCTTTCTTCTTGTCCTCCATGGGCTTGGCGGGGTGGATGCCACCGCTTTTCACCTGTTTCTCCACCTGCTGGATGAACTTCTGCTGCTTGGCACCTTTTTTGTTCTTTAACCCAAATGTTTTATCCTGAAATGAGAGAGGGAAAGTTGTCTCTTATACATTAACATTTTGTCAATGATTAATGTCACATTATTAACTCCAACACCTTGAAAAAGTTAGTTTGTAATTTTATTTATATTGCTGCCGATATATTTACCTCTATCACTTTCTCCTTCTTCTTCTGCTCCGTTTTCTTGCTGGCAGCATTGCCAGCTTTCTTCGGCGGCATGGTGTATGGTTATATTCCACCACACAGCTACTAATAAACCTTTTTATCTAAAAAAAAACACACAATAACGACATATATATGTCGAACGTAAAATTGTTAAAGTATATAGTTGTAATATTTACTGCTATACTAGAAATCAACTGAATTTATAAAATAAATCTAGGAAACAACTACGGCTTCGCAACTTTTTCATAAATGACAATATTCTGACAGAGTCAAGTCAAGTGACAATTTAGCAAATTGCATCGACAAATTTTGACAGTGACATATATTCGGATTCTCGTACTAAACAGCTACATTTATGTCACTTTATTATCTGTATCTCGCTAAGAGTACATTATCTGTCATATTTGTGGCTGAAATCTTATTGGTCGGTTGGCGGACGTCAACTGAGTCTCACGGTCAATCTTGAATTTTTATCCCGAGCTGAAATAAACAGTCGCTGAAAGTAGGCCATGGCGAATGATAGTCAATTTGAACCCGCGGTGCATTGTCAAATAGGTCGCGTTTAGTTTTATTAAACGGAATCGCCATGGAAATAGGGGACGTCGAGAGCGGGCCGGGCGATCCGTCGGCGGCGTCGCGAAAGAAAAGTTTATGGGCTAAGATTAATAATAGGTCCACATACAGTTACTTGTTCAACGTTGTTATTTCAATATTGTTGCTCACGTGCTTCGTGTTAGTGATATATTTGTGCAAGGAGTACCTTAAGACGGTGCTGTACTGGGTGGACGCTCAGGACCCGAGGATAATGTTTTTGTTGTTCATGGGACTGTTTTTGATAGTGAGTTTCCCGGTGACGATAGGGTACTTGGTGCTGATAATCACGAGTGGCTACCTGTTCGGGATAGTGAAGGGGTTGGGTACCGTGGTGGTGAGCGCGAACTTCGGTGTGGCCGTGGCGCATTTCACGTTGAAACTGCTGAAGAGCTACCTGCCCCTGGACCGGCTGCTGAAGACGGATACCGCCCGCGCGCTACTTAAGGTGATCTCGGGCCCGCAGGCCTTCAAGATTGTCTTCTTCGCCAGACTCACACCAATACCTTTTGGATTGCAGAATACTATTTTTGCTGTAAGTAACTAAAAATATAAAGTAGGTATTATATTTACTTGAAAAATGAGGAAATACTAATTAATTAGTTCGAGGATAATAATATTTTAATTGAATGATAGTAATCGTCAAACTTAATTAAAATGTTAATTTGCATATAATACATGCAAGAATAAATAATGTTACAACATTAATTTCTAGACATTTGTCAATTTATAGTATTTATTATTTAAAAGTCTGAATTTTAAAATATCTTTCATCCTTAAAATCATAATTATAGGTATTTAAAGATTTTTTTCCATTTCCAAACAATTTTTGGCCAGGAGCGCTTTTTCAAAATGAACTGATATCTTCCACCCCATAGCATAATTTGGGAATCCCAGATTAAAATATATAGAATCCATATCTTAAAGTATGTAGTGATTTTATAAAAATCCATCTACTCTATGAAAAGTTTAAAATTTAGTTATGTTCCATTTTCTTAGACATGGATAGAACTACAGGCCCATTATAAGCCTTTATTCAGACTCTTTATTTATTCATATAGTATTTCTTTATTCCTTGATTTTTTCATTTTTGTGTGTCCATTTGCTAAGTGGCAAAAGCCTCCTCCAATCTTCTCCATTCTGGTATTTCTGTGGTCACTCTACCCCATATTACCCCTGCAACTTGTCAGATGTCATCATCCCACCTTTGTGGTCTACCTCTTATAAAAAATCAAAAAAACAAAAATTTATTATTAATTTAAAACAGTTCTTAATACTAGTGGCAAGTGGCAAGTTACTAGTAGCCTAGTAAAGGGTTACTAGGTTGTGGACCTGTGTTACTGGGTACCCCGCTCATCCACGAAGACAATAAATATTCATTAACTATTATAATAAGCTCTTATGAATACTCTAATAATATAAAGTGTGATAGGTTTGTGTGTATGCGTGCATGTGTATGTATGTGCGTGTGCGTGTGTCTGCATGTATGTGTGTGTTTGTGTGTGTGCATGTATGTGTGAGTGTTATACTTAAACTAGTGTATGAGTTTTTCTGTTTCTTCATAGCTACAAAAAAGAAGACCGGGAGATTACACGTTTTACTTGAACATAAGTTTTAATAATTTTTATGTTTGTTATTGAAATGATTATATAGATAAGATAAGATGACTGGTAAGAGAATTCTTATTACCTGTAATTTAGGCATAGTCAATAAAAATATAATTGGAAATCAAGTCTAAATATGTAGTTGAGAGAGCAAATTCTCCTTCCAATAAGTTTATACTGTAATTCATATGCCAAGTTGAAATTCTGAAGCCATAGCATTACAATGTTGTGTAATTGAAAAGGTGAAGGCCACAAACATTTCTTAACCCACCCTCCTTTATAATTCAACCACATTCTCAGGGCTATTTACATACCAAACAACCCTTCGAAGCAAGTATAACTTGGTTCAATAAAATGTTACTTAATCTGGCCCTATTTGTTTATTTATGTTGTATTAATAATTTTTGAATACCCAGAAGAAATAGTTTTTACAACTTCTTTTTCTGTGACTTGTTGTTTTTTCTTTCTTTGGTAACTTTGTTGAGTTTTACATATAAAATAACAATTTTGTAATAAAATGATTGTTATGGATGACTGTTTGATGTAAACAAGTACTCAGTAATGTATAAATAAGAAAGATAGAGAAGTCATTTTGAATAACATTATTTATTGATACAAATTATACATACAAACTAATTGGAACTGGGTGTGTGCCTCATTTATTAAATATTTTATTTCGAATTTGAAACTTTTGGTCTAAATGTGTCATATTAGTAAAACCATTAATGCTATTTGATTTTTCATATTTCCAAAAAGAGATGTTATATTATATTTCTACATTTTTCTTTCTTTTTATACAGAGTTATAAAATTTAAAGATAGTAGTTAGTAGTGAAATAAAAGTAAATTTATAATGAAATATGATTTTTTATTTAATTAGGAAAATTTAATTTTTCGTAGTGTACTCGAATGTAAAGATAGCAGTATTACCAATTATTCATATTACTTTGGGAAATACAACCACTCAATTAGGTAAAGCATTGCTTTTTCAGTATATTTTCAATAAAAAGTTATTATAATAAAAAACTACATTTGATTTTACGACTTTCGTTTAAAAATATAAGCCCGCCGAGATCGTTCCTGCTAATCCGGAATCCCGCGGGAGCCAGGATTCCAATGGCAGAACCTCTGTATTTCCACCGGGGCTGTACCACCGCCTCACCTATTTCTAGCGTGGAGCAGTTCTTGCGTTACGTTGTAAGGGTGTGGTTGCCGGCTCACTTGTATATGAGGCGATAATCTCAGTCCTCGTTAGTAGCAATGCATCTGTGATCGGCTTCAAATAGACCCCTGTTCTACATGGAGTTACTTACAGATGTTCATGAGCGGCATTAACCACCTGCCATCAGATGGATTATATGCTCGTTATTCCTACGCCGCGCCAGCGGTCTAGTCTCCCACCGTCTTACGAATTTTCGATCAGGTCACGTGTCCTGACGCGAGCTTAACATCAACAACACCCATCACGAAAAGTGCACTACGCCGCTAAAGAAGTTTTCACTTTAAAAAAAAACCGCATTGGGTAGAAGCAGTGCTGAAAAAAGTGCGGGATTGCAAATCTTAAGTGCACTGCAAATTCGTTTACTACTTCAATCTAATAATGTCACATTTTCTACTTCATTTAATCAGTCTAATAAGAATAACGTATATTTCACTAAACAGGTTTTTGCTATACGTACATGTACTAACCTTGCACATGTTGAACTTCGTTTTTCCTTATTAAAAGTTACCAGACTAGAATTCTAATGAGTTTCTTGCAAGTACTGTTTGTATGTGATTTTTTTCTATGACTTCTTTCTTATTAATAAAGTCGATTTTGTTATATTAATAAGTTATAAATATATGTATGTTGTGTTAACCATCGTTGTTTTATATTATTTTTTGAAAATTGGCGTCAGTTCTTAAGGGTTTCTATACTTCTATACTAACATAAAGCTGAAGAGTTTGTTTGTTTGGGCGCGCTAATCTCAGGAACTATTGGTTTGAATTGAAAAAATATTTTTGTGTTAAATAAATTTATCGTGGAAGGCTTTAGGCTATATAACATCGCTATGTTTGTTTGTTTGTTTTTAATAGATTCTTCTCTAATAGACGCGGGTGAAACCGCGAGGTATAGCTAGTTTTCATTATACCCATATTGCCGTAATAGTAAAAAAAATCCTCCCTCCCCCCTGTTTCCTCTTTTTCCAACCGCCATTTTTTTAATTATATAGGCAGCCTATGTTACTTTCTAAACTGAGACGATTCTAATGATATGTCATACGTCACAATCCGTTAAGCCGTTTGGGCTGTAGTGCGTGCCGAAAATTGGACATACATGCAAACAAACATACATACATAAATACGTACGCTCAAAAAACATTCCCGTCCTGCTGACGCAGCCGGGTAACAACGAATAACATCGCGAAAGACGCTAACGTCCGTGTCCTGGATTTAGGCCGCCAACACACACGAACAATGTGTTAATACGTGGATATTAATCTATCTGTTGATGTTGAAATGAAGCTTATCTCTTATCAGTAGAGCAGTTAATTGCCGCGCTCAATATTCCCGTATCAGTTCGATGGCTTTGTATTGCGTCGTCTTAAGGGCAAGTCTGTAATATATTTAACTATCGAGTGTTTTCTTTACTAATACAAATTTATTTATAATTAATTTTCTTGTAATATTTTATTGTTTCTCTGTAAGGTTATTAATTTTAACATCAATTCTTATATTTTTGTTCGATCCATTTGTGAACAATGAAGAAAACAAGCATGTGTAATGTCTCACAGAGGGGCCTATTAGGCCGTCTTTGAAGTTCCGGGATTACAATAGAACTATGTTATCTCCTGTCTGTCGTAAGAGGCGACTTAAAGTGGCTTCCAGGGTTGCGGGCGGCAAGAATGGGAGCTCGAACCGTCCAGGCAATCGAATACCGTCGTGAAAACCAGACGGTTGAGACGGTGCGGTGGGCCCAGCCGCTAATCTAGGTGGAGTCCGATGGAGCAACGCGCTCAGAGGACTCCGGTTACGTTCCTTTGGAGATCCCGGAGTCTTCTTTGCAGTGCCGAGGACGGCCATCGGGGGAATTTTAGTGCGATAAAAATCCCACATAACCAGGCGTCACTCCCACGGCGTCGCGTACCTTTTGAAGGTTTCCCGCTCGCGACAATAACAAAGGAGGGACCTATTTGGTATACCACACATACATAAAAATAATGTAACTGCATTGGCGCATTTGCGTTTATTATCCTGCTACTGACAAAAAGAAGATAAATGTTGAAAGTGGGAACTTTAAACGCAAAGGTTACAAACAACGATGTATTAGTAACCTTATATGATAAGCATAGTGTCTGGTAATCCCCCTATGACGTTTAATTGGTTTATCTCGTTTAGTCAACATTTTTGTTATCAATTTAAATAACAGTAAAACAGCGTTGGTACATTAATATTTTTTTGTTTGATTTAATTATAAAAATTCCATACTCATCTATCCGTTTTACTTTTTGTTAAGTTAAAATATCACCACGTTTAATCACAACGGACACACAAAGACAAGTAGGTACATAAACGCCCAGAGTCCGGACTCGGAACGGTAATTTAGGATTATAATATAGTTGTTTATCTAGCTTTGAATCTCTATATAACGCTTGTGGACAACCAACTTCCAGCGGTCTACCGGCTCAGGATTGCCGAATCGCGGTATGTTCTATGCGGCGACAAGAAAGATATAGGTGTATTGTTTAACTTGTACACGTGTGTAGTTTGCTATGCTCTTGACATAAAACATGCGATACCATGATTTACGGGCTGTTGATTACCAAATAATATATATTTCTAGGTGGTAAAACCCTTTTTGGTTGGGCTCCAGAGGCACTACTGTCACGCCTATTCTTTGTTTAATGGATTAATAACAGCACGGTAAACGCTGCTGTATTTTGGATTGAAGTGATATATTTTTAATAAGAATGAAGCAACCAACGAGCATGCAGCCCACCTGATGGTAGGTGGTTGCTGCCAACAATGGACATCTGTAAGCAACTCCATATAGAACGAGGATTCGATCTGAAGTCGATCATAGATGCGTTGCTACTCCCGAGGACTAAGATGGACGCCTCATATATACATAAATGAGCCGGCTACCACAACTTTCCACCGAAACGCAAGAACTGCTAGAAATAGGTGTGGCGGTGGTACTTTTCCGGTCGCGCGTTAGATCGGTATGGTAACCGCACGGCCACGCGGGTCGTCAAACTATATACTTATTCGAGGCCTTCTAACGTAATCTTCAGAGGTAGCAACGTACCTGACTGATCACATATATGTATTTGGTTGCTACCTCTGCCGATTTGCAATAGGCATAATTTTAATGTTGTCTGATAGTGAAGTTTTATGCGAAATCTTCTTCAGTATGCACGGGGGCATTACCGCGCGCGTTATTTTCTCATATTGTTAGTCTCATTAATTCGCTGACTGTCTCCCTAAATTTTCCCTTTGAGATGTTACACAGACTTGTGTTCTTCGTTGTTCACTAGTGGTTTAGCAGGAATGGAAGATTTGTTTTTAAACTTGTATGTTTCATGTATGCAACATCGCAGACACAAGTCAAGTAAGTTTTGAGTCGTGATGCTGTATCAAATCGCGATTCTACGAGTACTATATAATCAATCAATTCGGATCAATATCGGTGTCGGATAAAATAGGTGTTGAAACACCCCCACATGAAACAATAAATACCTATATTCGTGAAAATGAATCGTAATACAATTGGTCTAAATTAAATAATTAGTAATAATCACCCTTAATTACAAGACAGTAACTATATACAGTATAAAATGATTTGAAAATTTATTTTTTGAATTGAAATAGTTAGGACAGCTTCATTGATCTGTCTTACTCGGTAGTATTCAGTATTTTTTTACTTTTATACCTATATGATTATACAATTACTCGAAAAATGTTTTAAATATCTACGTTAATGTAAATTTAAATAGATTTACATACGGAAATCACCTACGGTTAGCAAAAAATAAGTTTTATTTTTACATTGCAAATGTTTAGAAATCATAGCTATTTTTAAAACGGACATATACCTACACATATTATTATTATTTATTCATATATAGTATGTTGCAAGCAAATACTGCGTAATAAGTACTTAGTTGCATTATATTTGCAATAAGCTAGTTATCGATATAAGCTAGTGGGCTTATCTTTAGACGCGATCCCATTGAAGAGCTATCAACTAGTATGCAAAAGTCGTTTTGTAATTCAAGAAGAGATAACATTTAAGTTACTTAATTAAGGTAAACAGTGACAATATTTTTGTAGTTTTCGTGTCAAATTCTTAACTACCAAGATGCAATCCGGCAACTAAGCGCACTACCAATTGACAGCTAGCGAGCTAGCGAGCTAAGAGATGTCCATTCCACTTGAGACATTAATCGGGGGTTTCGATTTTCGAATTCCCAATCTTACATACAGGGTGCAGAGTAGTGTGACTCAGAATCAAGGTTTTATTTTGCGTGAAACCGTGAATGAAAGAAAACTGGAATCCTAACGAGTAGATAACTTTAATCAAACTAGTAACATCGTTAAAAACATTAAAACAAAAAACCCCACTGCTCAAAACTAAATTTTTGTTGCTAATGATATAATATTTAATTTAACGTTTATATATGAGTTTTGTCAAAACAGTCAAGTAAGAGTATTACTATATGTATCTTTAGATAGGTATATTTATTAGCTTTCATTTGATACCCATATTGTCGTAATAGTAAAAAAATCGTTCCTCCCGCTCCTCTTTTTCCCCTATTTCCAGGCGCCATTTCTTTAAATATAATGCCTATGTCAGTATGCAAACTGAGACGATTCTAATGATATGTCATACGTCATAATCCATCAAGCCGCTGGAGCTGTAGCGCGAGCCAAAGAAATGGACATACATTCAAAGAAACATACATACATACGTTCCAAAAACATCACTCTCCTTCTGACGCAGTCAGGTAATGAAACATTCTTTTCTCCTAATTTTATCCAATCTCACGTGAGAATATTGGAAGAATGAGAGTCGAGATAAATCTTAATACATCTCATGTATGTGTCAAGGAGTAGGGGGAGTCGAAAATCACCATCATTATTTGACATAATTAATGAACGACCGACCGACGAACGAGTCGGCTCTATCCTTTAGTTTGTAGTTTACTAATTTGTAACAAGACCGCCTTTGACCAACAAAAGTTTATTAGGAGAGACTAATAACAGTTTATTAGTTCTTTAATCAATAATACTTTATTACGCCTTTACCAATAATAGTTTATTAAGTCTTTGGCAAATAATACTTTATTAGGCCATTGACTAATGGTTTATTAGCCAACTCTTTAATTTTTATATCTTACTTCTAATAGTAACTATCTCCAAATGGAACCGCACTCGTAGTTCCGAGAAAGTAACACGCCGTAGGTATTCAATGTAGTTTTATCGGTCGTATGTGCGCAGTATTTCATTTATAGTCACAATAATCACCCGCCAAGGAACTCTATAAACACATTAACCTTCTGAAGCCGTAACAATTTTACGACCGACGGCAGGCGGCTTACATACGATATTGTTTTCAATATCCTTCATGTATTCCTATAGTTGCTAAGGCTCGTGGACGACTTTTGTTATGACAAAGTTTGAGTACTCTATGGGCATGTTCACATAACTTTGGTCCTAGTGTGTATTATAAGGGGAAAAGGAGCTAGCGAATCCAGCGCTTCTTAACATAGAGGAAAAGAGACTAAGTCGAAACGCCTGAGATGAGTATGTTTGTTTTACCACAGCCTCCAGACCAGAACATAGGATCGCTTAACATTTCTGTTAGTAAGCTGGTGTATAGGTGTGGCGGTGATTCCTACTGAATCGAACCACATAAGGTTCTACCACTTTCCTATGTATAATTGATCACTCCCGGATAGGAGTTGAATTCTATCTATCTGCTATTGGCCCAATTAGTTTTGCGACTAGCTAAACTTGCTAGCCCTAGGACTAAGTATATGTGTTTTCTCGTAAGACTAATGAGATAATAACTATGTACGATTTAACAACCTTTGACTTCAATGTTTTTAAAAGACACCAACGATTAGTTTGCACTCAGATATCCCTATGGATATAAGCTGTCTGCAATTATGACAGCATGTAAAAGAATCTTTGAAAATGAGTAACTTTTGTAAAGCTCAAGAACATCCCCTGGGCGACTTTTACACTGGTAAGCACTATAGTGGGACATGCGATAAACTCGTGAAAAGGTTTTTCATTGGCGACAACCCCGACAACTGAGCGCCATGGCGCCCCATTTGCTTTGAGATCTTCAAGGCTGACCTATATTGCGAGATCGCGTCTAGATCTAGGCTTCGAAATTATGTCTTGGCACCATAAACAACGGGGATATTGCAGTCGTGAATATATTTACGATCTGACGCAAGGCTCGCTTCTATTACTTTTTTGCTGATATAAGAAAAAAAATCAACGATTTATTTCTTAGATTATTACTTAAGTATTCTAGCTCTAAGCAACTTTACACGGAACGAAAATTATATCTGAAGTTAGTTAATAATTGGTTGCTACGCCTGAGGACTAAATTGGTTTCCTCATTTAAATGTGAGCTGGCGACCACACCCTTCCACCGAAACACAAGAACTGCTTTACATTAGACTAGTTGTGACACGCAGTTTCACCCGAGTTTATTAGAGAACAATTTTAAAAAATCAAACAAACATACCGTGATATTATATGATGTTATATGCCTTAAGCCTTCCACGATAAATTTACTATTCAACACAAAAAGAAAGACAAATTCTTTGAACCAGTATTTCCTGAGATTAGCGCGTTCAACCACACAAACTCTACTCTACGTGTAGAGGCGAAACTTACGAGTGCACTTGCACTATATTCTTTCCACCTTATACACATTTTTTTGTATCGTTGAAGGTACTTATTATTGACATTGCTGCAAGATTAATGCCCTAATTGACCCCACTTTATAGGTGTAGAACAATTTGCTTGATCATGCATCGTATCCTCGATCTTAAAACGGTAATTAAAAGCACCTATATGTGACTTTATATTACTACTTACCGGGGAAAAACTTAATATATTGCTACCTAACCCCAAGGATTTCGAAACTATTATGAGCAATAGACCGCTTTTCCCAGAATGAAATGATATCTCAAACTCCCATGGCAAATTCCATAAAAAAATTGGATCTCGAGATATTACCCTATACATACAAAATTCTTACCAATTGAAAAAAATTGCCGTTGTCCGATTGTCCCCAGGGGCAGACATCGGCTAGTTTGGGAATCCTTAAACCAAACTAAAGAAACCTTAGTATTGTGTTTTTATTTTATTAACTTTAAATAAAATTTGTCTGAGCACTATAGCATGTCGTTACTAATTCGACATTAAGTGTTACTTAACAAACATTACACGTGAAAGCTGACAAACAATTGGACCCGAAGGTTGCCTATTCACATGGAAATAAGAAACGAACGTGCCTGTAACATTGGAGATTCGTGAAATAATGCAGTGACGTCAGTTGAGATAACATCAACGAATCTTATGCCGTGCGTCATATATTCATGAATTTAATATATTTTTGGACCTATTCAAACGTTTACGATATTTTGACTATCAAAAAATTGAGCTGAAGAGAAATTTTCCACTGTGCTTTAACATTTAGTTTTTGGTTTAAGCCACTAAAACAATGCTACATTTGCTCCAATGTCTGTGGCCCTTTGGTTTATTAAGGTTTCATTTTTGTTTATTGATCGAAATAAACAGATTTTAATTTGATATGAATGAGCTGTCATAAGATTTCCGAGCGTAAGTGTTACTGTTTGCGTTGTTATTTATTGCCCTAAAACTGCTATGACATGTGCTACCAGTCTTTAATAGTCCCACTACTCCTCCCGTGGATGTAGTAAGATTGAGGGACAATAATCCAGGGTAGTCAGCAACGTCTCCCTGTGCATCGTCAAGACGTCAACACTGAGTGCGGTCTATGATTTTAGACTAATAAAATCGGCCAAGTGCGAGTCGGACTCGCGCATGAAAGGTTCCGTACCATGATCTTTAAAAAACACGTTTGTTGTATGGGAACCTCCCTAAACAATTATTTTTTTTTGTTTTTAGTATTAGTTGTTATAGCGGCAACAGAGATACATCATCTGCGAAAATTGTAACTGTCTAGCTATCACGGTTCAGGAGATGTAACCTGGTGACAGACAGACGGACGGATGGATGGACAGCAAAGTAAGATAAGTCTTAGTAAGATAAGTAAGGTTAGGGTTTTGAACACGGAACCCTAAGAACCTACGAGAATAACAAAATGTAAAAACATAAAAAAAAACATAAAACTAATACAAATGAAAACGTCATACGTCAAGCAAAACCTACGTCACACCAACGTCTGCAGCTTGTTTTCGCCGTTTCAGTTTACTAATAAAATGTTTATTTAACATCGAAGTTTATTTGCATTCCTTCAGCGCAACGTTACGAGCGGTTTAAAAATATCCCCGAACAGCCAACGTGTCGGAAGACTTACCTCGTTACTTAACGTGACGTGAGCAAATATTTACTGGATACCGCCGGTGTACAGTTCATCTTAACGTTCATAGGTTTATTTTGAAACGCCCTTGTCAGATATTACCATGTAAACCTAGCTTTAACTGAATTAAACAAGAAACAATTTAAGAAATGTGACGTCTCAGTCATCTTTGCTATTATAGAGATCGGATCATCGTTTATATACGACCATCTTAGCTCTCGAGAGTAGCAACGATAAGATTCAGATAAGACCCTTGTCCAATACCGTCTTTGCCATAAGGGCACACGGGGCCAGTGACCAGGGCCCCATCCCCAGGAGACCCGGAAAGACCGACTATTTGTTTGTCTCTTTTTTTGGTCGTCAAGTTAAACATTGTCGTTTTTTTTTGTTCGTCAAATTAGATATTTTCGGTTTTTTTCCTTCGGAGTTACAGCGCGTTGAAAATTTAGTTTTTTTTTTAATACCCCTTAATTTTTGTGACTTGTTTATTTGATTACCCATAATAGAGCAGAACATAGTGAAAAAAAATGTATAATTTGATTTCTTTTCATTCTAAAAGGGCCCCAAATTCTTGTGTGCCCAAGGGCCCC
>DWNE01006451.1:0-13048 GCA_018249875.1 Cecropterus toxeus
CGGACTTTGAGTTATCCGATCCTTACGATCTTTACCATTAAACTTATGTCTCTGTGTCATCTTTGCGAGGTACGGGTATACCACCGCCATACCTATGTCTAGCGTGAAGACGGAAAAAGACAAACCCGTTACGTTTCTTGCCGGATCTTCTTAGTTGAGGGCATCTTCCGATCGGGTGGTAGTGTAAGAAAAAATATTGTAAATCACAATTTGTAAGTGCCCCCGTAGGCCTATACAAAATAAAGACTTCATATCATTTTGAAGTAGTTTTTGCGTGTGGTTGCCGGCTCTCTTTTGTTTGCGTCGACGATCTGAGTTCTCGGCAGTAACAACGCATCTGTGATCGACTTCAGATAGAACCTATATCGTTGAACCTCTGAAGTTATGTTTCATGGGTAACAGGTAAAGGGCCATACCATTAGGTGGATGCATACTTGATATTTCAATTTGATATTTGATATTTCAATTTTGTAAAAAGAAAAAGTCTAAATAACTGTTTAGGAACAGAATCTATTATCAGGTTAGGTTAGTCGCTGGAAGATCAGTTGCAGGCCTAAGCCCTCCTCATCTTAAACTAGTATATTCCTTCTATACGAATAGTCCTTTTTCCCCATCAAAGTCTTTGAAAAGCCTTTTAATAGGTATATCTTTAGCTGGTCAAGCCCGCCATATAAAAGTCGTGGTTGCGCCAGCACTACACATCTTAAATGGAACTAGCTTGCCATGACCAGCGGGCTCATCCGCTTTTAGAAAATGTTATTTAACAAACTCACTTATACTTACAACTTCAACAATTTTAACCAATATTGTTTAACCAAGTGCGGGGCGCGCACATTGTGGGTTTTATTTTTTTGCGAAACCCTAATTATATTACTAAAATAAAAGCCTATGTTACGCCTTATAACTTAAGCTATCTGTCAGTGTAAATCTCGTAAAAATCGGTCCAGGAGCTTCGGAGATTACCCCCAAACAAACAGACAGAGAGACAAAAACTTTAATAATAGTTTATGTATATATCTCAAAAGACACTTAAATTTAATTTATTTGTATAGATGATTTCCATATCATTAAACTCATTGGCTATTGCAATTTCTTTCAGAAAATGCAATTGAATTAGCCTTGAATTTCAATTAGAAACTATGGCCAATGTCTGGTTAATTAGACTCATGACACCAGGGCAACATAAAACCGCAACTGAGGCAAAGAGGTCGCAGTATCGGACTACAAGTATAGGGTTGCACACATTTTTGTACATTATTAAGTTTTCTCAAAAAATACCGTATTTTTTAACTGTTTCTTTGAGATTTAAATGAGCATACAGTGCAACCATAAGTGGGAGAGCTTAGGGTTCCAGAACCCTTTCACGCTATCAAAAAATAGAGAAATTCTTCATACAGTAACGTGGACAAAGTAACGAAAAGGTAAATGTAATACGTTTCCGTTACCTTGTCGATATATTTCAAAATCTAAATAAATCCGCAATTAACATAGATATACCATTTAGTATATTCTCGCGGTTACGCTTGCATTTCACTATAACATATTGAAGAGATGTGTTAATCCATGACATGTCACGTTATTTGTGAGCCAAATATAACAAACACCCATCCTCAAAACCTTTCGCCTTTATAATAGTAGTATGATTGTGGAGGAAAATATATTATTATTTGCAGTCTGCCTATCTCTTTATTCATCCTCACATTAACTCCTCACCTCAACATAGAGTGAGGACTTCAAGTTCAGTTCAGAAGAAATGATTATTTAACGATAAGATAAGTAATTTTAAATTGCAAATCTCATTTAATTATTTTCTAATTTCTAGATATAATGTAGTTATATTATTATTATTATTAAATGTCGACAACCCTAAGCACATTCGCATCTAACCGCACTCATAACACCCTGGTACATAAACAGAGCAAAGTCCGGTATTGTTCGTTCATTGCGATACAAACTGACTATTTGAGATCTATATTTATCCAGTCTCAAATGTCTTGAGACTTTCTTTAGTTGATCCGGTGAAAGTGTCCGTAGTTATTAATACATTCGACATACCTTTCACTTCACTCAATTGTCAAACTGAAGCTTACATTTTTTTAAGGAAAACTTCTTTAAAATCTTTGTGATTTAAGACTTAATAAAACGAAAATACGTTGTCAACGCTACAACTAGATGGCGTTGTACCGCTTTCTGAATCACACTTGCGATTTTAATTCGTAGTTTGTATAATAAGTCAAGTTTAGTTTATGCGTCCAAATATAGACTGCAGGGATTATTTAATGGATTTTTATTGTTATATATCTTTAGCTCAAGCTTTCTTAGGGTTTTTTTTCAGAACTAACTTCTGCCGTGTATGAATTACAGTCAAACAATTTTATTATATAGGGATAGCAAAATATATTAAGTAGTTTATACACTTCGTTAGATTGTTGTAGATGATGATTTAAACACGTGGCAACCATCTTACTTCTCGAGAGAGGCAACGTATCTGTGATTGACTTCAGGAAGAACCTCTGTTCTATGTGGTACTGGAGATAACAATGGGCAGCAATGACCACTTACCATTGCAAATACATATATTTGACGTGACCCCACTTGCCAAGCAGAAATTTTAATTCGCAGCAGCTAATAATTAGAAAATAATGTTAAATTAATCATTTGAATGTCTGCTACATTCAAACGATGAATTTAACATTATTTTCTAACGCTTATTGTCTAGGTTGTTGTGTAAATGCATATAATTGTATACATTAATACCACAATGACATTAAGGTCAATTAAATGCTCCAAAGTATATATTACTTATGAATACTTGTTGAAAATTCTACTCACATCATATCCCGATAAAATGTCTTTCTCCAGATATAAAGCCATTGATATCTATTGCCAGTAACTAGATATGTCCCCAATACTGCAATGAGGCCCATCAAAATCTTGGAATCCCTCGCAAGCCATGACAACGCAGTGCAAGTGGTGATGACTGTCGCGAAGATCGCCCCCTTCCGGCGCTCCGCTTCTTCGAAACGAACGCCTGCTTTTTCTGTCATCCTGGTACTTTTACTTCGCTTGGTGCATAGACTGCATAGTTTATGGGACCTGCACAATAAAATAAAATTGAAGTGTTTTCTGGAAATACAAAATTGCAATAGGTTTTGTTGGGATCTGACAAGATTGCCATAAAACTAATAGTGTTTTTAACCGACTTCTTGTGAACAATAAATTTACAACTTTAATTTGATTTGCACGCGGGTCGCCTAAAATGCCTAACACGAATTCATTGACATTAAAATATTACTACAATAAATCTATAAATAAACATTTAACAATGTTTTGAACGAATTCAAGGCCGATATTGTTTTAACGAACCATCATTAACTAATTACGCAAAGTTGTAGCATGCAATACAAATTTACGGCTATTATTTTCTAGTAAGTACATGTTATCGGACATTTGCATTTTGTTATTAAGCGTTTATCACAATTTACCATGATTTGTATAGTAGTTGTTTTAATAAATCTTATCTGGTTATGATATGACTAATCCATAATCGGAGAAAATAGGTAAAATTTTAATTAATCCTTATACAAAAGTAACAATAAGCAGAGATGTACAGGACATAAAATTTCGGATCTGGATACGGAGAGCAGTGTTGCCTAAGACCGACGTTCGAATCCCAGGCACGCACTGATTTTTCCAAAATTATGTGCGTATAAAAATTTAATTATCACTGCTTTACGGTGAAGGAAAACATCGTGAAGAAACCTGCACATCTGAGAGTTCTCTTTAGAGTTCTTAAAGGTGTGTGAAGTCTACCAATTCGCACTTGGCCAGCGCGGTGAACTATGGCCTAAAACTCTCTCATTCTGAGAGAAGACCCGTGCCCAGCAGTGGGACCATAATGAGTTGAAGATTGACGATGATACGGATATCGTTATAATATTACACCGGTTTCAAATACGGTTACGGATATGTAAATATTTCGGATTATCGTTAGTTTAGAAGAATACGAATATTATATTTTTAAGGAATTTTGACACAACGCGTGGCGGAGCAGTCACCATACCGGTCTGATACGCAGTGGCTCCCGCGTTCAATCCCCGGACAGACAATGTGAATGATGAGTTTCGATTTCTGTTCTGAATCTGGGTGTTTGTGTATCCATGGCTCCCACGACACAGGAAAAAATCCTACTGTGGGGCTATAAGTGTAGAAAGCGTTTTTGTGTCTTTGTTTGTTTATTTTAAAACATTAAATACAAATACGTAGGTAATTTGGGTTTATTTCTATGTAGACAATAGCTATTACGATCAGTCATATTAGTTATTATTATAGCTACCTAATCAATTGTAGTTGTTATTTACTGAAACAAAAATATGACTTAAAACATCCGAAACTTTTATATCGGATTTATGCATCAAACATTGCATGAAAAGAATTCTATTTTACTTTCTAATTTCGTTCTAATTTAGTAAACCTATTGAATACCACATATTCGATGTTGTTGTTGTTGAAACCACTGGTATCACTTCCACACCAAACAGAAGCAGAGTTTAGTAAACGATTCGAATACTATACTAGGATAGAGCTCAAAATTTGCAACGCATCTTAATTAAATCTCAAATAACACACATGATTTTTTTCCAAGTTCATGATCTTTTGCGACGCACATGAATTTATATGGGTGAGGACTTTTTTTTTTATTCAAAGAAAAAGGGCTTTATCGCTGATGCAATTATGGCGCCCTGGTTATACACATTCTAATAAATTAACAAAACAATCGAAGTTATCTAACGTCTCATGAGCTTGTATAACTTTTTGGCATCATCAGATAATGGATCTACAAGCATGCTATTGCAGTATCCAATCAAATTACGATTAAGACAAATATTCTGTCGCTCATTAGTCTTATTTACAAACTATGAGCAAAAATTTCATTTTAAGAAAACAGGTTTCTGTTTTAGTGTTTGAACGATGTTGCTAGTCTTCTTTACTTTTAACTCAAGGGCATACTAACCTACACTTTGCCGAAAGCAAAACACAACATCTCATTTTCCTCAAAAATATCCATCCCAGAACAGATTACTACAACTGCTAAGATATTTTTTCATCCATGCAATCCCGAAGCAATCCCCACTACTTCGGTTTTTGTCCACGCCATTAGCCGTAATATATTTCCGTACATTTCCTGCTATGTTAATTAGGTCAACTTTAGCAATAACTTACTTAGGGCCTTTTGGTAGGTTTATTTGTCTAGTAGAATATTTAGGTTGGTTTATTTTTTTGTCTAGAATCGTAGTGTTATGCACTCTTGAGTTCTGGTCTGCGAGATATCCCTTTTTTTACAAGGGGAAAACTTCAAAAGGTACCCCACGCTGTGGGAACAACGCTGGGTTATGTGGGATTTTTATCGCACTAAAACCCCAACGGTGGCTGTCCTCAGCGCTGTGTGGAGGACTGCGGGATCTCCAACGAAACACAATCAGAGTTTTCGAAGCGCGATGCCCCTTTGGGGCTCTTTCCCGGTGAGCATTTTCACTCACCGTACCTTCAGGTGTTTAAAACGGCATGTGACCACATGCCGAACTAATGTAGTTCGACCGGGGAATTAACATCGCCACACCTATTTCTAGCATGAAGCAGTTCTTGCGTGAGGTGGAAGGGTGTGGTTGCCGGCTCACTTTTATAGGATGCGACCATCTCAGTCCTCGGGAGTAGCAACGCATCTGCGGTCGACTTCATATAGAACCCCTGTTCTATTTGAAGTTGCTTATAAATGTCCATGTGCGGCAGTAACCACTTACTAAATAAAAAAATAAAATAAATAAACAAATAAAAAAATAATTACCACTTAATAAAAAATGGTGTAACCGATTTAATTACAGTATAACAACAAATAAAAAAAATAAACATACGGAAACGTAAATTCACGCGTATTCGCGTCACGAACCTTTACCGCACATCACAATAAATAATTCGCTGGATATTTCTAGAACCACACAAAATTCGCTTTAGAAATCGAGCGGAATTTTATCCGCATCGCCGCGCGCTTCCGCTCCCCCGACCCGTGACGCGGTGAACAGCTCAGTCGTCATTCAGACGTGGTATGATTATGTCGTCTCGCGACACTGAACGAGCTATTGGCGTGGACGCTCTAATCACGGAAGTCCGCAAACGACCAGCGATATGGAATAAAACCGAAGAGGACTACTCAGATAGATTGGTGAGGTTGAAACTGTGGGACGATATCTGCGAAAAAACTGTGCCGAATTGGGATGATCTTAGTTCTGCGAAACGAAGGAGCATTAGTAAGTATTGTACATATTTTCGTTTTTAAATTGAAATTCCAATAAATTACAATGGATAATGTCTTCGAAAACTTAAAGTTATTGATTACCTACTGATGAATCATTTGGATGGATTCGTAATTGGTATTTTTCTATTTGGTTAAGTTTCAAATCTACGCAATATGCAGACACGTAAAAAGACGATCTTTGCTCACATTGTAGCCGCGAACGAAGTCACAAAGTATTACACATTGTATGCAAGTATACACGCGCACGCGCGAGAGCTCGCAATTGACCCTCGAGGTATCAAATGTGTGAAGTTGTGTAAGTGTTCATCTATACTTTCTATATCTATATAATATTATAAAGCAGTAGAGTTTGTTTGGTTGAACGCGCTAATCTCAGGAAGTACTTGTTTGAATTGAATTTTTTTTTGTGTTGAATAGTACAATTTATTAAGGCTATATAACATATATGTTTGTTTGTTCTTATGGAGTAGCGGATGAAACCGCGTAGCACAGCTACTGTTGAATAAGCAGCAGAAACGTCTAGCGGTCAGTATACATTAAACGCGATGTCTGCCGCGCCGTAACTAATTTTATGACGCGGTTTAAAACCGAGGCGTACACAGTTGTATGCGGTTTCAGTTGCACTGACAGGCAACTTGTATCAATCTCTTCACCTCAGTGCTTTCAGATCGTGAATATGAAATTACAGTAGTGGGAAACTAAAATTACAGTATTTTTGTACAATATTACAGTATATGACATTTTTAACAATTTTGAAGATAATTTGTTGTCGGCGAAAAAAATACCATCTACTTTCCCTGGGTTTATGTAATTTGTCAATCAATAAGAAAGGTCATTATTTGATCATAATCGAAAAAGAAATGTCGAAAATACAGTAGAGCTACTGTAATTACAGTGCATCTGGAAGCACTGGCCCGACTTGCTCTCACGATTTCGCTGGAGCGGTGGTTATGTTACCGCACAAAAAAGCGGCTAGGTTTTAAAATATCCGCTGTACAGTTTCCGCGCGCGGGTGCGTTTAAAAACCGCTCTTTGTTTTTTTTGTGGATATACTTAAATATACATAAAGATATCAAATAATTAATATTTTTATGAATAAATAATTAATAATAATTAGTTTTCTCTATTTCATAAATGTTAAAACTTTTACTACCCCTTACTTTATTACTTTACTTTATAACAACTCTGCACCCTTAATTGATTGTCTTAAAGAAATCGCTGTTCAGCAATAAGATCGAATTATTGTATTTTATGATTGCAATTTTCATTGTATTATTTTTTGATACAATAAAGTATATTATTAATTCTAATAACCTTCGTTTTACAGGTGTGGAACTCCAAAAGAAATGGCGAAATCTCAGAGACGCCTTCAGTAAAGAACTAGCAATTCAGCGCAAAAACGATGACCCAAACCAAGGATCGAAAAGAAAAAGGTTGTACGTTCACTTCGAAGCGCTCTCATTTTTAACATCTCAGTTTAAAAAAAAAGATTCATGCAAAGATACTTCGAGCAACATATCTGTAGATTCGGAAGACAGCGATAGTAGTGAACAAGAAATCAGACCCACACTTAAAAGAAAAGATATAGTCAAAGATAAAGATGAAGATGATTTACAGATGCCAAACGAATGTAAAAGATACGATGAAGACGTCAGCTTTTCAGAAATGTTGATACCGATGTTTAAGAAATTGAGTGATAGTCAAAAAATGTTTGCAAGAATTGAAATTTTGCAAATTTTGAACAAAGCGAAATATTACAGTCCATCTGATTGTAAAACAGAGTTCTTAAGCTGTGAATAAGTTAAATGATAACAATTACTTTCCTAAATTAGATTTTTTTTTATAAATATGAAATAGCAAACGAGCAAGCAGCCCATCTGATGGTAAGTGGTTACTGCCGTCCATGGACATTTGTAAGTAACTTCATATAGAACAGGTGTTATATCTGAAGTCGACCATAGATGCGTTGCTACTCCTGAGGACTGAGATGGTCATCTCATATAAAAGTGAGCTAGCAACCGCACCCTTCCACCGAAACACAAGAACTGCTTCACGCTAGAAATAGGTGTGGCGGTGGTACTTCCCTGGTGCTACTTCATTCTATAAAAATATAATGATAATAAAATTGACAAATTTCCTAACTGCCTGGGTCGGAATTGGACGCTGACTAATAATGATATAAATTAGAATATTAATCAGAAATAGGAATATTCGCCTTAAGGCACAATACAAGTAAGTGGCCGATCCACTTTACAGAACTTAATCAAATATTGATGAAAACAATAGTCATCCAATACGAACTCAATTCGTTAATGTGCTAATTTCGTTTAGTTACGAGGACTTCATCTAGATACATATCTACTACTAGTACTACTAATACTTATAAAAATGAAATAGTGTGTGTCTGTGTGTTACTACAATCACGCAAAAACCACTGGTCCGATTTACATGAAATTTTGCATGAATGTAACTTTTAAGTGATCAGTGTATAGGCTAGTTTTACTTTCGATATTTTTCGCTATTTAATCATGGTGACTATTTTTTGATACGTTACTACACCCATTGGTTTCGGCCTTTCATATTTCCATTTAAAAACTTTTGATGGCATATACGAGATTTACATTTAATTTTGTATCTGGAAGGTCCTTATAAATTTGAAAGTACACTAACACACTACTAACTAACTACAGATAGTAACACCTATTTTTGGCACGTATTAAAGAACGGGTTACTTTAGTTATTTTTTTATAAAATTGAAATACGAGTATTATACGAAAATTAATGAAGGTCTAGCGTTTTATGGTCTAACTCAGAAGGCATCAATCATCTCCGCATGTATATTTGGGACTTATAACAGTAAACTCCATAAAACACACACAAACAAACAACATACATATCTGATAGTAATAATCTATAATCAACCCAGGATAACTAATCTTACGTGAGTTCGGTCACCGATGCATTGCTTCTGAGGACTAAGTTGGAATATCTCGGTTAAGTATAACTCTTTATTTGTTAAAGAGTTATACTTAACCGAGATATTCAACCATTCAAATCAGAACACAGTAGCGTCTGGAGTAGCTTCTGGAGTAGAACCACAAAATGAAAATAGAATATAACAATATGCACGGAAATAGAACCACAAAGCTTAACTCTTCAAACATTGTAATATTATTGTTTACATTTCAAATTGCTATCTGTCCATCAAAAATAAATACTAGCCGACAATATCAATCGACAAAGCACAAATGAAAACAGTCAGGGGTTTTGTTTATTCAAAAGGAGCGGTAGTCAAAGGCGAAAATCAAAATCGATATATCGGCTGAGGCGAGGCGAACAGCACCATAGTTATAGTAATGAATAGAAGCGACATTAGTGTTAAGTAGTTTTCAACTGAAAGTTCGATTTGGGTTGTGATCGATTCGTTGAGTTCTATTCAAGAATCTACCTACTTATATAAACATCTTACCTATTTTTAGGGCGCACTTAATATTTTTATATGAGGGGGTTGTTATTTTGATTATCAAAAGTGAAAATGTAAAAAAAGACTACGTGATTATAATAAAGTTTATCATATTTTGGAAAAATAAATAAATATTTTTTTCTCTCAAAATATGATCTGTGTAAGCAAGTTTCGGTTTCGTCTGAAACTGAGACCATTACCGAAATTAGGTTTCGGTTTTGGTCGTAAGAACCTCTTTAGATCGGATACTAGTGTTAACTTGTTTCAGTAAAGGTTGGGCCATGTATTCATTCATGCATATAATAAAATTGAACCTCGTTTTTAAAACGCATATTCTTTCAAAAAATAGTTTGGAGGACTGAAAATAGATAAGTTAACATTAGACATTTCTATAAATTTGTGATTTTGTGATATAAATGATGTATATATTTATATTCCATATCTTGAGGTAACATTTACTCATTATTTCATTAAACATCTACAACAAGTTATTTAAATTTCAAGTTGTTACATTTTTAAGCACTAGTGATACTACCAGGCAGGGCTAGTATATAATGAATTAAAATAATTGTCATCATTACATTCCAATATTAATAGCTCGCGCGGCATTTCTACACGACATTCGTTCTATGGCAAATACAGATCCATATTTGATAAGGCAAGTGCTTTTAGATATTCATGCAGGACCGCGATTGAGAAATAATTCCCTCGGGCACTCGTTGGTCGTGCCTTGTGCCGGCCAGGAATGTGCAGGCGGTATAAAACCTCCAGTGTTGATTTTTCTTGCATCACTTTTTATGTCATTACTGCATTGGATTCTGGGATACAGAATGTGGATTGCAGCGACTCCTTGTATATCTTGGTATAGATTTCTTCCCGTAATTAGATGGGTATATTTTAAGGCTTCCTCGTGGTTCGTCTCCAGGGAGGTCATCTTAACATATTTCTGCCTAGTAATAGCAGCGTTAAGCGCTGCTGTGTTCCGGTCAACAAACATTCAAATGTACGTGTGTAATTACTACACAAACATCATGTCCAATGTATATACATAATACATATATTGTACTTTGAGGTACGCATAAATAGACAAAGTTAAAAAAAGTTCGTGTATTTTTTTTTCAGCTCAGCTCTGCTCAGTTTCAATAAGCACTTCAGAGTTATCAGAGTATTGATAATATAGATAGAATAAATTAATGACTTCAAATCTTTAAAAGCAGACGTAATCGGCTACATTTCCTTGAGTCCAAATGTCATTAAATGTGATATAGGTATTAGATTGTACTGGTTGGATTGGTTGTATCTGAGGTTAGTTACATGCGCAGTGTCCCTGAGGATTAAGGGATGATTTACGGTAGACCGTGCCGGGCGATGCTACATACGATGGGCGAGGCGAGGTCAGCAAATGTTATTACTACGAAGTTATACATACAACAATGTGCAGCAATAATGCATAATTTGACGACCCGCGTGGTGGAGCGGTCACCAACCCGGTCATACGCGCAGTGGGTCCCGGGTTCGATTTCCGGCCAAACAGAAATATGAATGACGAGTTTAGATTTCTGTTCTGGGTCTGGGTGTTTGTGTATTAGCCTTTGTGTGTCCATGGCACCCACGATACAGGAAAACTATCTAGTGTAGGGTAGATGTAGAAAGCGTTTTTTAAGAAAAGAAATTAAAAAAAAAAATACTGCTACAGACAGACAACTATATAGTCCAGTAAAATATGGAATGAAATCAAAATTTGACACTCAACGTTACAGTTTGGATATAATGTAGTAACACTTATAACACACAGATGACGTGTAAAGGTTTTCGTGTCAGCAACACACGGCAATGAAATTGCCTTTGCCGGCATTTGAGACCCATATTGTCTTAATAGTTTAAAAAGTTCGTCCCTCGTCCATTTTTCCAGGCGCCATTTTTAAAAATTATAAGCCTATATCACTCTGCAAACTGAGATTCTAATGATATGTCATACGTCATTGACGGATTGGCAAGCCGTTTGGGCGCTAGCGCGTGCCAAAAAAATAGACGCTCGAAAAACATTACCCCGTTCTGACGCAGTCGGGTAATTAGTATATAAGCTAGTGCATTATGTTACAACTGATCATTGTTTCAATATCTCTCTTTAAGTAGTGACGTTTTAAATCTGTAAGACTTTAAGCGTCTTTAGCTACTATGGGACTACAACCTCCTATGGTCTCCCTCACCTGCGCCTAGTTGGCTCCATTACATTACATGGCGACCCTGTCTAAAGCGGATTACATCTAAAAAGGACTGAAAATCATTTTATTTAAATTTTACCATCACTTTTATATCCTCAGCTTTGGGTCCCAAATGGGTTTCTTTGTTCGGCGTAGCTTAAATCAAGTAGCTGTCTAGGGCACGCTCACTCATGATAAATAAATGCTCTACATCTGAGGTCGCGGAGATGTGGGCTCAGAAAACATGATAATTCGAAAATACAATCTTAAAAATAACCTTAATAACTCTAAAATGTCCGTAAAAGCTTTTGCCGATAAAGCTCTTTGTCCAACGCGGCTTAAATCAAGGCTGTCTGCGACACGCAGCTCTTTGGAGCGGGTTTATATGTACCTTTTATTTACTATCTCTGCCGCGCGGTTTCTCCCACGTTGAAAATAAAATAGCTTTAATTTATAATAACTTTAATAGACGGGTTAAAATCAATTATTGTATCAATACATTTTAAAGCTAGACACAAACTTTATTTATGTATTAATCATTAAAATAAAATTCAGTAATACTGCCTCAATGCGATTTATTTATTTTTATATAATGAAAAGTAGCAAACAAACGTGCAGTCCACGTGATGGAAATTGACCACTGCCTATGGACATGTGTAAGCAACTTTATATAAGAAGGATTATATCTGAAGTCAATTACTCCCGACGATCAATAATATCGCCTCATATAAAGGGGAGCCGCCAGTCACACTGCACAAAAACAGACAAAAGTTCTAAAAATTATAGAATTTTTTATTATTACTTGTTCCCATTTCTTCATACTCTCCTTTCTGAAAATTTATGCAAAATTTGAAATAAAACTAACTTCTACTGCACCGAGGATCTGAAACATCGAGTTAAACTAGGTAGAAGCCGCATTTTCAGGGTGAAGTGAAAATGCGGCTTCTGACTGCGTCAGAAATAAGGTAATATTTTTGTGAGCGTATGTATGTACAGTGCAACCTCGATATAACAAATCGGAGGGGAACAAGAAAATATTCGTAATATCAAGTAATTCGTTGAACTGAG
>DWNE01006452.1:0-13048 GCA_018249875.1 Cecropterus toxeus
CATGGCACCCACGACACAGGAGAAAATCCTAGTGTGGGGCTATGAGTGTAGAAAGCGTCTATGAGTGTAGAAAGCGTCTATTATCTGACTTTGATAGTCAGGTTTGCTCTTTAAATATCGCTGAATTGGTCGGAATTGTGTAGACGGATGGTCTTCACTTGTTTCGTTTGAAGAATATTGAGTATTCTATTCGATATTGCATTACATTACTCATCTCGATAACTGTATGAAAATGACATATTTTTGGTACTTATCTCACATTTATCTTCTGATACCCTTGGGCCGATCATCACTAAATTTGATTTATTTAAGCATTTTTCATAGAAACACTGTTAGAAAAACTGTTAAAAAAAGGTATTGTACAAACAAAAGAGAAAAACCCGCTGAGTTTATTGCCGGATCCAATGGTAGTGTAAGAAAAAAATGTAACTGACATTTTGTAAGTGCCCCCGTAGCCCTATGAAAAATAAAGACATTTCATTTCATTCCAACTCAGGCATCATTTGTAGCCAACTTCAAATTAGACTCTTATGTGGGTTTGATTACAGATTCCATAGGCGGAAGTGTACTGTGTGTATAAGTATTTATTGATAATAGATGAACAATTGCACATCATAATCATCATCAGCCTGAATTAGTCCACTGCTGGACATATGCCTCTCCTAAGGCGCGCCTCTGAGCCCGATCTTCGGCTCTCCTCATCCAGTCACTTCCCGCCGCCCGGCGTAGAACGTCGCGCCACCGAGCAGGAGGGCGTCCTACGATACGTTTACCCAAACACGGTCTCCACTCTAACAACCGTTTACTCCAGCGATTGCCGGATACACGGCAGATGTGACCGGCCCATTGCCACTTCAGCTTGCTGGCCTGAGCTATGTGACTTTGGTCCTCATACGAATATGTTCGTTTCGGATTTTATCCCTAAACAATTACACAGGAAGACACAACTAGTCACGAGTAATTTACTCATGCGAACATATGGAAATTATGGGAATAAAAATCCTTTTCTCTTTCGAAAAGCGACGTTTGTTCTTACATTAAATTCTTTTTTGCAAAAAGCAAAGGATACTCCAGTATTCATTCGCTTTAATTATTCCATTCAATTATAGCACCTTTATTGGCAAGCACTTCCCGGAGGAATCCCGGATTACCTAGGGATGAAAAAAATACTATTTTTGTGCACCAGCCGACATTTGAGTAAGATTAATTATATAATAAAGTTTGATATATTTAAATTTATTATATAATTATGCATACTATTAATCTAGTTATTTTTTTAAAAGTTGTACACTTATTATTTTTATCTGACTACAAATAGATAGTAATGTTTCGATCATGCAGTGTACATACATACATGTATGTAGGTCTGTTCATGGAAAAGAAACCTTGGAAAGGACATTTATTTTATTATCATGAAAATATAGGTATTAAATTAAAGCTATTAAACAGACCAAAACAAAAGAACCCATTAAAATTCTATTCTGACCAAAACTCACAAAAAAATAATATATTATTATAAAAACGATGAATTTTTTTAAGCAGGGTTTTGTATTAATATTTGTAGCAATGTTACTTGTAGGCTACACATTTTTATTTTTGTATTTAGACAAAGTACATATCAAACCAGTAAATCTAGAAGTATTAAGTTTAGTATGGAAGTTCTTAGTATTAATGATCCCAATCAAACGAAAGGAATAAATCACCTTCTAGGGTCTCGAATAGAAGATTAAAATTTATCGTACAAAAAAAGATTTAAAAGAAAATAATAAGTGATACTCGCTTTACTAGAAGCCACAGATTTTTTTACGCTTTTTATAAGAATTCAACAAAATTGTATTATTTGATACCCACATTGTTGTGATATTAAAAAAGACGTATCTCCCACCCCTTTCTTCTTTATTTCCAGGCACCATTTTTAAACACCATCTTGTATGTCACTCTGCAAAACGATTCTAATGATATATCCCAATCCGGCAAGCCATTTGGGTAGAAGCTGTACCGTGATATAAATGGACACAAAAACATACAAACATACACACATTCGAAAAAGATTACCGTCCTGACACAATTGGGTAAAACCGCATATCCCGAGTACCAGTTACAAATTAATACCCATTATGTCATAACAAAATTCACAGTCCTAATATCGTGAATACCAAATATACTGGTACCTATAAATTCTAGTGTTATCAATTTGTGTCTGACACATTACGACACCTCCGGATCTCGCCTACATCACTCACATCTGATATTGATGTCAGACATTTATGACGCAATTAGTGTCTTGGTGTATGTTGGGCGTGAGATATGAAGGTAAGGAACTGATTTAGTATACGTACTACAGTGGCGAATCAAGGAAGAAGACCTTGGGCCGCATTTATCATGTTCTTGAATGATTTTTTTGTATGAAGATTTTTTTTTATATCCAAGTTAAAGTGTTGAAGTGCAACGTGCAGTCCAACTGATAGATGCATTTGTCATGAGCGTGTTTTTCCTGTACACTATTCAAATATATACAAGTAGCAGAAATAGGTCCAGAGGTGTTTTTTATCAAAAACGTCTTACTTTTAATATCCATGTAAATATATGTTACATGTTTGTATTATATCGGTTCAAATCACATTCGGAACAGCAACAATGATATGACATTGTCAACAGCTGTCTAATTGAAAATAATATACAATTTAACTTTCTGGAGTTTCAAGCGAAGTGTCAACATTTTGGAGTCAGTTCCGCAAGATAACGCTTGATTTAAATACTTACTTCACGTCTTTCTATATCAGCAACAAACAGAAATTCAGAAAACATATGAAAGTTCGTTAATAAGTCCCACATTCTACTGTCATCATTCTCCGCTACATAGACATCTGTAGAGTTGTGTAGCTCGCGAGTGAATGATAGAAAAGATAGCTAATCACTCTTCGCCTCAGACGGCTTTGAATTATATCTTTATATCTGAGTGATATGGTTCAATATGAACGAATTGATTGAGGTGAACGAAATGAAATAAGATACGTGACATAGTTGCCAACATTAATTTTAAGGCATTCTTCCTATAAACGAGAAAACTCTTTTTTTTTGTCGTCCTTTTGTGCAAAAAAAACAGAATATTTCGATAGGAAAAAATCGTACACATTGAAATAGTATTTAGTTTGAACTTTTTCACTAGTAGAATAGTCAATTTAAACTTGCGCCGGAATACAAAAAATGTCAAGATATAAACATACCGCAATTATATCTTTAGATATATTGACATAGAACGTTATGGCTCTTAGCAATAACTTATATCATCAATGAGCTATTGATACAAATGAGTGATATATATCTTGAGTTGAAATGATATATATCTCTCTTATCATTCTAGTGATTCATTTTGCGCATCTCTAGACATCTGAAATGCTCTAAATATAACCGGAACCCCTAACTAAACGCAATTACTGATGCATCGATGGTCCTGAATAACTTGAATTGTACCTGTGAGTTACACAGTTGTGCTTTTTATTGGTCATGAGTGGTCATGAGTGGTCCCAAGATATGATTGTTAAAGAAATTGCTAACATTTATCGAAAAAAATTAAGTCTTAGCAAGGTTTTATATCACAGTATTACAATTCTTGTATCAAGCCTTGTTAAAATAAACATCTCCACAAAAAGAACAATAAAACTACGAGTATTACATAAACCCTCATTAAAGTCAACATCTTCACAAACAAAAAATAAAAATATTATGTGAAAATTAATCATGATTCAATTCGTACAAACGAACATCTATCCAAACCTTGTACATTTTTTCTAATCCTTGTACAATTTTTGCCTTTAAAATCTACCCAGACTATGTATTTAGCATCAACCGAAACCCTATAAAGTAAAAAATACTCCTTCATAATAAAGTTGGGTAGAGTTTAATTAAAATTTCACTCCAGCCTAGCGCAGTGTCAACATTGAATGGATTAGATTAAAATTAATTTGTGAGAAAACAATTTAACGACCCCTAAGTTAACCCATGGCTTTTCAGTGTTAACCCTTCCACCAGTCCACTTATCTTTATAAATGAATCAGGTTTTTGAAGGGATGAAAATTCTTAGAATAAATAGCAAAGTTAACTAACGATTTTAAGGGTTGATAAATAATTAATGTAATGTTAAAGCCCTAATGTTCTGATCGTGGCCGATTTTGTAGTTACCCAACAACAAGAACATGAATTTGTACACTTGTATGAGTTCCTAAACACTTCTTTAGTTTAAATATAATATTGAAAAAACAAAAAAAACATGGAAATACTGTACTGTACACAGGTTTTTTTATAAGAATGAAGTAGCAAACGAACATGCAGTCCTCCTGAAGGTAAGTGGTTACCGCTGCCAATTGATATCTGTAAAAACTTTATATAAAGAGAAGATACTATTGGAAATTAATCACAGATGCGTGGCTACTCTGGACTAAACAGGTTGCCTCATATGAAAGTGAGCCGTAACAAGGTACAAAGGTTACTTAATCAAAGAAATTTCTTACAGCAGACGTAAAGTAGACATAGACAAATATATGGTTTATTTAATCTTACTATCAAATACGCCAATAATTATTATACATACATATACGTATATATACGTAGAGTCACGTGGCAATATGTTCTAGGTACTTTAAACACAAAATGATATCACAAATATCTAGAATACTAAACCTAGTCATCAGAAATAACTATGTGTCTTGTTCCATTAAAATAATGTTTAAATGCTTTGCCTACAAACGTCTCAATCACAGCTCACCGAACCTCGTTAACAGTAACGGCTAATCTGTAAGTAAATAAAGTTTAATCTTCGCAAATGTTCCTTGAACAATCAAATAAATATACCATTATGGAACCACCGGCATCAAATGTCATATCTCGGATTTCTTCATCTGCCTTCTAATTTAGTCTTGGCTGGCTTCCAGCGAACTTTATCATTAGGGGACATTTTAGTACAAGCCGATTTGCGGAAACTTTGGTGTACTTTCGTTTACCGGCAGACTGACTACACTTGCACTATCCGTGGTATTAGCCCAGTTACTAAAAGATTTCAAGAAACTTTCGTCAGGTTCGGAGAGTCACGTGACCTTATTTATCTAATCATGCTCGCTCTAGTCACCCACTTTAATATTTTTAGCGAAGCCCATTTTCACTGTTGAACCCTTGTTCTATGCGAAGTTGCTTACAGAAGTCCATGGGTGGTTACTTCAATTCTAAAAAAATCTATAGAATATTTTATATTGGAGTCTTCGCAATTTGACGACCAATAAAATATTATTCCAGTACATATATGATAGACAATGTTTGGCGGTCCGAGGCTCGACCTTCCACGATCCGTCTAAAACTTTATAAAATTATGTCTAACAATAAAAGTATTTTTTCAGAGCCGTTACGAAATTTACTTATGAATATGGTTGAAGGGTAAATCTCTGCGAATAAAAGTAATTACTGTAAACGTAATTAATTTAATAAGCCAAGGGTTAACCATGCGAATTTTATTATTACACGACAAATTTCAAAAGGGTCAGAGTGACCCCGTTCTTTCTAGTATCAAACGTACTCACATCAGATATTAGATCGAACCGTCTAATGCTCCGTACTCTTCAAAGCCATCGAACTAGTGGCGCGGAAGCTCTTTGTGAGTTTTCCTTTTCTTTTTTGCCTATTTCTCTTTACTTTTACATTCATTTTCTTTTTTATCTTTTTCACTCTCACGCTAGCTAATGAAGCTATCAATGTCTAATGGATCTTTAAATTGGTGTTTACTATCATGACCTTTTGTTTTATCACGTACACTACAATTTACCGCTTTACGATACTCATGTGTTTAATTTATAGGATTTTTTGTTACTACTTTTTCCTCGTAGCTTCAGGCGTATTTAGCTCAAGGAAAATATTTACAGAATCCGATTTTTAACAGACAAGTTTATTGTTTTTTTATTTATCATCATATACTTTTTTTAAATCCAAGTCACGCATATAATCACGATCATTTATAACCGTGATCATTATAGCTGATTTATATCAAATTTAAACTTGAAATGGTATCGAAGATCGATAATTACCTTTCAGTACGAACCTTAAACACCGCCTCAGTTGCTTTAATTCCCTTGAGGATTAAGTTGCAATGGCTCGTTTAAGTACCATTAGCTTTTCAATCCTATCAAGCCAAACCACATCAGAATTCAATGCTACTTTATCGAGAGAGAAATACGAGGGGGCTGTAGTATCATTTACAAAACCATCATTAGAATATTATGTTAATAAAATTATTGTCATTTTATCATTATCTATTAAGCGTTAATAAAACCGTTGCAGCGATAAAGCATAACTTGGTACGGATAAATAATCAAAGAGTTATGCTATGCTAGTCATTTTACAATAAATAATAATACTCGGAATTTTTTTACAGGTGGTAGAACTACTAAAAGGAGGCTTTCGGGGTTGCAAGAGAAGGAGCTCGAACCGTCCAACCAAGCGATCCCGGGAAGGACGGCGGCATGTGTGGTCGCTTGCCGTCGTAACATCTGACGGCACGGTGAGCGGAAATGCTCACCGATCAGAGCCCGAAAGGAGCATCGCACTCAGAGGACTCCGGTTGTGTTCCGTTGGTTTCTTACCGCATTAAAACTCCCCCGGTGTCCTCCATGTAACGCTGAGGACGGCCACCGGGAGTGTTTTAATGCGATAAGAATCCCACATAACCCGGTGTTGCTCCCACGGCGTCGGCTACCTTTTGAAGGTTTCCCCCTCGTTACAAAAAAAATGTGGTAGAACTACTTGTGGTTTGACTCTGGCAGCACCACCGCTGCACCTATTTCTGCCTAATAACAGCAGTTTCATGCGCTGTTGTGCTCTGATCTGAAGAGTGTGGCAAAGGAGATATACTAATGTGTGGCATTTCAACTTAGTCTTTAGGGGTAGCAATGCATCTGCGGCCAATCACAGGTAATGCTGTGATCTTATCTGGAATTGAAGTGGACACTGTCGCTCATCGACATCTGTAAGCAACTTTATACAGATCAAGGGTTCAGTCCAAAGTCAATTACAGATGCGTTGCTACTCCCGAGAACTAAAGTATGCGCCTCAAGCCGGCAACCACACCTTTTCGCCGAAACTTAGGAACTGTTTCACGCTAGAAACAGGTGCGGCGGTGGTACCTTGACGATCTGCGTAGCAGAGTGGTCACCATACCGGTCTGACCCGCAGTGGGTACTGGGTTCGATCCCCGGCCAACGGCCCAGAAATGTGAATGATGTTTTTAGATTTCTGTTCTGGATCTGGGTGTTTGTGTATTCGTCTTTGTGTATCCATGGCACCCGCGACACAGGAGAAAATCCTACTGTGGGGCTATGAGTGTAGAAAGTTTTTTGTTTATGTACCTTCCCATTCAAACTACATTAGTTCTACCACCTGGCAAACTACCTTCTATATAATTAAAAAAAAAGAAAAATAACAACCACGTGCAAAAACCGATACAAGTTATCACTTTTAAAAGCTTTGTTGCAATTTTGATCACATAAAATGAAGGAGACTGTACACTCACTTGCTACTTCACCAACACAAAAAGTGAGTGCTTTCAAGAGAAAGCGAGCCGAGCACATATAAGATATATGTGCTCGGCTCTTAAAAACGTGTTAACATTAGATGCAATTAATTTGAAGCTTCTACCGTTTACAGTACACTCTTCAACGCCATCGAACGAGTGGTGAGGAAGCTCTTTGAGTTTACTTTGTGAGCCTATTTTTTTTACCTTTATTTTTTTCTTTTCCTTTTCTATCTTTTTCTCGCCTACTAAGGGACTTAGGTGTAATAAATTTAAAGCAACTTGTGTGTCGGAGCGGTAACATACCGGTCTGACACTGAATCGAATCCGGAACCCACTGCTCCGGATTCGATCCCCGGCTAGACAGACATGAATAATGGATCTAACTAATGGTCTAAAAATATTTTCTAATTTTATTTTATAAATTTCGTTGTATAATAATAAATGTATGTGTTTCTGAATTATCTAATTCGTAAGTTGTTTGTTACGTTAATCATTTCGAATATTTGCAAAACTAAGCCGTTAATTTTGAAACTAATAGACATATATTTAACATTTTTAGGCATGACATAGTAACAGAAGAACGAATGAGTCAATCAACAAGTTAGCAGGTTTTTCTTTTCCTTAATTTTTAAAATCGTTTTTTCCTTTTCCTCTATTACCACTCTGAGCTCTTAAATGCTCAGTGGAGCCTCTACTATAAAGTTAATGAGAGCGTTGAACTCTATCGCATGGGATTCGACTATTGGACGATTGTTGAGTTTATTATGAGGAGCGGTCTGTGGAATTTTTTAATTTTATAAGACTGAATTAGCAAACGAACATGCAGTCCACCTGATGGTAAGTGGTGACTGTCGCCCATTGGTATCCGTAAGCATCTTCATTCAGAACAGCGGTTCTATCTGAAGTCGATCACAGATGCGTTGCTACTCCCGAGGATTGAAATGGTTTCCGCATATTTAAGTGAGCCGGCAACCACACCGTTCCAACGAAACGCAAGAACTGCTTCGCGCTAGAAATAGGTGTGGCTGTGGTACATCCCCGGTCAAACTATACTGGTTCTGCCACCTGGAGAACTGGTTATATCAAATTGAACAAAAGAGAATTGTACATGGTAAAGTTTAGTTGAAAATAGTGTAAACTACTTTCAGATTAATTTCTTAATAATAATAATCCAGTTGCATCATAAAACACTTTGTTCCAAGTGACAAGTAATTTTGCACAAAAGTTCCTTATATTTTATAACGTAGATGAGAACGCAAGGACTAAAAATTACATCAGTATACTAAATATCTGAAGAAAGCAACTACGAAATAATATCAGGTATATTGTTTCTGTTGTAATATTGTATCAAAATAAGTATTTATTTGTATAATGGTATAATGTAAACTATTAAGAATAATAAGTGATATTTGTCTATGAATATTTTCATGAAATAAAAGCCAGTCTGTTTGCGATATTCACTCGTTTCATTACAGTTTCGTAGAAGTATGGTTTTTAGGGTTTCGTACACAAAGGGTGAAACGGATTATTACTAACCTATTACTAAGTCTTCGCTGTCCGTCCGGCCGTCTTTCCGTCTGCCCGTCTGTCTGTCTGTGACAACTAGACAGTTGGAATTTTCTACGAAATCTCCTCCTCTACTAAATAAACGGGTTTTTTTTGCAGCCTTTGTTCGAGTTTTTTTATAGACAATGGTACGAAACCCTTCGTGTGCGACACACACTTGACCGATTTTTCCGTTTTACGTAGGATCCGTAAATGTACAAAATACGCACAGATTTAAGTAGAATTTATAAAAACGTGTCTTTGCGAAGGTAATTCAATAATGATCCATAATTCCCGATTAATTTGGCTACCGGGAACTGTACTCCCGAGACGAGCAAAGGCAAATTGGATTTTGTTCCCTATTAAAATTTTGCACGACTAACGAGAACAAAAGTTGTTAAGAAGATTCCCTTGTAACGCTATGAAGAAGTACTGACAAGAATCTGTAGGTATACATTAATCATTTTTATTGAAGCTTTCCGTGATGGTACGGTACGAGCAGTGATAGACTAATGGTTGAAACTCGGCCTCTCAATCGAGGGTTCTAGGTTCGAATCCCAGGCACGCACCACTGATTTTTTTATAATTACGAACGTATAACAATTTAATTATCACTGTTTTTCTTGTCTGAGAGCTCTCTAAAAACACAGTTCTCAAAGTTGTGTGAAGTGTACCAATTCGCACGTGACCAGCGCGGTGGGCTATGGTCTAAAACTCACTCATTCTTAGAGAAGACCCGTTCCCAGCAGTGGGACAACAATTGACGATGATTTACGTTGTCCGTGATGGTACGCCATTTGTCTGACTTTACGTATGATAGTTACGTTAAATTCTATCAAGATGCTATATATATACATCGGGGAAGTACCACCGCCACACCTATTTCTAGCGTGAAGCAGTTCTTGCGTTTCGGTGGAAGGGTGTGGTTGTCAGCTCACATTTATATGAGGCGACCATCTCAATCGGGAATAGCAACGCCTGTGATAGACTTCATTTACAACCCCTGTTCTATATGAAGTTACAAATGTCCATGGGCGGCAGTAACCACTTACCATCAGGTGGGCTGCTTGCTCTTTCATATTTGTAAAAAAAAAAAAAAACTCTTAGTGGTTCACCTCTGGAAGCACCACACCTATTTTGCCTAATTACAGCAATGTATTGACTATGTATGTAATGTACTAAGGCGTTACAATTTAGTCCACAGGGGTAGAAACGCATCTGTGGGTAACGTCAAGTAAGACTGTGATCTTATCTGGGGATGATTACAGATGTCCATTGGCGGCAGTAGCCACTTACCAACAGTTTACGTGTCAGTCGCATTGCGTACCTTGACATACCTAAGAAGCACTTTATTGGTGATAGTGATATCCCTTTAGTTCTATTATATCCCGTGATATGCAGAATCACACGAAATTACAATGACTTGTTAGGAAGATTCTTAGCACCGCATGAAATAACGGATATTTGATCCATATAACCAAGTGTAGAGTCCTATCGCCGTAGAACAATGTTTCTCCAACTTTTTATGGCCCAGTTATAATTTTGTTTAACCATTCGTGACTAAGATATAATGAGGGTAAAACAGTTTTTAATATTCACAAAACATAAGTGTATAAATGTAAGAAAAAACTGGCCAAGTGCGAGTCGGGCTTGAAAACAAAGAATTTTATAAGGTGACTTTCTTGTATGCTTTTTAGATTAGGTAAATCTAAAAAGCATACAAGAAAGTCACCTTTTAACTCAAAATTAGTTTAAGCATGGATGGTAAACAAATGAACAATGCTACGACGCGATATATTATTTTTGTGGCCCGGTACCGGGTCGTGATCCATAATTTGGAAAACGCTGCTGTATAAAACTAAACTACAAGATAAAAACTAATAAATCGTGAATCAATACGTTTTAAATACGTAATTGCCGACCACCTTATAAATTTTAATAACACGGTAAGCATTACATATATAGTAAAGTCTTGTTACCATACAGGCAATAATTGGTAAATTACCGTGTGGTGTGAATTCATTATCTATAAATTAAATTGTTAATATCATTAATTGAAAACATAAAGCAAAAACTTGATTTACCTTTAAATGTGCTTTCAGCATGTTTGTCTCAGAACTGAATCCGGGGTGGTTTTAGTATAGTAGACAGTATTGTACACGTTCATAGAAGCGCGCATAGAATAGATATTTTGATGCTTTTGTGGAATTTAAATGATTTAAACTTAAATTAACGAGACGATGCCAGTTGTGAATATCACTTCTCGCTCTCTTCCCATAAATATCGTAGTTGGCGATAGGAGGAGATAGGAGGAGATAGGAAGAGGGAGGAGGAGATAGGAGGAGGTAGGAAGAGGTGTTAAAAATCGATCCAGACAACGGGCAGCAGCATCTTTCTCTGTAATAACACTACGGTTATCGACACGCATGACAGGAGCGGTGATTGGCAACCCCCATCAGTGGAGCCCTGTATTCAGCTGTGTACCTCTAACGGCTGGAGAAGGAATATTTAGGTTAATCCGCATTACGCTTTGTGAGTTTGATGAGTGATCGCTTATAGAACAAGGGTTCTACCTAAAGCCAGTCACAGATGTGCTGCCACTACTATGGCAAATCTTACCCTTAGTAGCCTTACATGTAAGGCTGCAACACACGCAAATAATTTCAACGTATAACTTATTAATTTTTAATATATCTATTTATAAGTGTAGTGTCAAAATACATTTTCAAATAAACAATTTTTAAATGATCGCACTTGAAAATTATCACAACTATTTTATAACGACCGGCTGCTTCAATAGGTACCAAAAAACAAAGCATAATCCCCAAAATCTTTGAATCGCAACAAAAATTAACATAATGTTTACATTTAAGTTAGGGTCGGTTCACATTCATGTTTAAATTAAATAAAAATATAATATTGCAATCGAATGAATTCAATTTTATTTTTAATTTTATTTACCACGTCAGGTCGCTCTAATACATAAATATAAGATGTTGCGAAGTTACACATTTTTTAAATATACCATAGACGTAGCAAATCTAGCAACAATCATAGATCATGCAGTCCAACTTCATAAGTGGCCACTACAAGGTGGTAGAAATATTCGTGGATCAATTTCAGTGGCACCACCTATTTCTGCATTATAACAACTTTCTTAAGAGCTTTTATGTTCTGGTTCTAGGGGTGTTTATAATACCGGTAAAAATCGGTGTAAAGTAAAAAAAACCGGCGTTTTGTTTCATTTATTTTATTTAAATCATTTTATGTAACGCTTTTTAGGAGTTTGCATTATGTTATAATAGAAAAAAAAACCATTCCTCCCTCTTTTTTCCCATCGCGGGCGCCATTCCTAATATCAATATAGCCTATGTTACTGCAAACTAAGACGATTTTAATCATATAATTATATGTTACAATCCCTACAGCTGTTTGGGCTGTAGCGCCTACCAAAAAATGGACATACATACATACGTACGTACGTACGAAAAACTTTACCTTCCTACGGACGCAGTCAGGTAAAAATGTATCATTTAGATTTATGTGAACCGGGAAAAATATAACGTTTTAAAAATATACTAAACATAAAGATACACTCTGACTCTACAGGCGTGTAATTTGAACGAATTACCGGGTAAGTAAAGGCAAATAATATTCGTAAAACAACAAATACGACCGAAACGGGTTTGTCCGAAGGTCCTGTTTTTAACCTTACAAAGGATCACGCGCGCACGTGCTGCTAGTCAAAGATTACCATATGTTATCTTACTAGATATCTTTTGTAGGTATGAAATACTAATAATCTTTTTGACGACCCGCGTGGTCAAGCGGTCACCATACCGGTCGGACGCGCAGTGAGTCCCGGGTGCGATTCCCGGCCAGACAGAAATATGAATGATGAGTTTAGATTTCTGTTCTGGGTCTAGGTGTTTGTGTATTCGTCTTTGT
>DWNE01006453.1:0-13048 GCA_018249875.1 Cecropterus toxeus
TCTGTCTGTCTGTCTCCAGGCTGTATCTTATAAACCGTGATAGCTAGAAAGCTGAAATTTTCACAAATGATGTATTTCCGTTTCCGCTATAACAACAAATACTAAAAATTAAAAAAAAAATATATTAAAGTGGGTCCCTATACAATAAACGTGTTTTTTGCTCAATATTGTAGATAATGGTGCGGAACCCTTCGTGCGCGAGTCCTACTCGCACTTGACCGATTATTTAGATTATCCTGCCGGTAAATCGGTTATTAATAACTAAGAATGTATTATTTTTTATTAAAGAAACTAGCTGTGCTCTCGGTATCGATCCACCTTCGATATCACTCCAAAAAATTGACCCGTTGGATGATTTTTTCTCATTCATCCTAAGCGAGGGGCTCAAGATCAATCTCTCTCTGATTACATACGCCTATGGGTTTAATAAATAAATCTGCCTTATTAAAACACTCACAAAGCAATGTTACTGAGTTATAATAAGAGATTTAAAGGCGGTAAGCAGCCTTGGATCTTTAATTATTTTTAGGCGGGCAAAAATTTAAAAATGCCCTCCTGCCCATTTGCCCATTGAATTTATTTTTATCATCTTAAACACTTCAGTCATCAGATGTCCAAAAATTGGTAGTCATTAAAACGCAAACATTCGTTTCAAGAGTTCCACTTCCTACTGACTAGGTGTTGGCTAATGGTTAAAGGTAAATAAATGATCTTTGATAATAAACGCTTTCTACATTCATAGATGATGATGATGAGTTGCGCATTCGTATGCAATGTTTTAATTTGCCGCCCGGAGCACAGGTCCCGGCTTGCCTCCCCCCCTCCCCCTGGAATCGGGGCTGGTGGTAAGTAGTGTACTTAATTTACAGATTGTAGAACTCTTTTTGGTTTGACTCCGGAAGCACCAACGCCACACCTATTTCGGTCAAATACCAGCAGTGTTATGTGCTGCTATGTTCTGGTCTGAAGAGTGTGGTACGGAAGATAAACTTAGAGGCGTTCCAACTTAGTCCTCAGGGGTAGCAACGCAACTGTGGCTAATAGCATGTAAGAGTGATCTTATTCTGGGGTCGATACAGATGTCCATGTGCGGCAGTAGCCACTTCGAATCAGATAGACTGCATGCTCAGTTTGCTATTTTGTCTCCAGAACTTAGCCCATATATATTATATACGTTGATGGGTTTAATAAATGATTTTGCATTGTTATACACTCTCATACAAAGAAAAGTTACTTAGTTCTAATAAGAGATGAATCCAAGCTACATATTTATATGTCTATATATCAATTCTGTCAGTCATCAAATAAAATTTAATTTTATAGTCGTCATTAATGAAACATATTTTGCATACCAATTAAGATCTGACGAGTCCAGTTGATCAATGGCGTCAGTAAATTGACCGAAATTGAATTTAATGTCTCGGACTAATTAACAGTAAGCGGCTGGAATTATTTATTTGGGAACGATTAGAGTACTTTTTTTTTTATTTTAAAATACCAATGATTTAAAAGGTACATATTACATACATGTATTTAAATCGGGTGCGCGGTGGAGTACAAGACTGAGTCCAAAATAAAATATTTAATTACTTTCTGGGTCTAAGTGTTTGTGTATTTGCCGTATTTATGGCACCCACAGTTAGAAAGGTGGTACAATCAGTACGATTCTCCCAAGACGGTACTACATACTACATAACATCACACCCATTTCTAGCGTAAACCCTTCCATTGAAACGCAGTTCTTGCGTTTCAATGGAAGGATTTGGTTACTGTTTCAATTGTATCTGCGGCGAACATCTCAGTCCTCGGGAGTAGCAACGCACCAGTAATCGACTTCAACAGATAGAAACTTGTTGTATTTGAAGTTGGTTACAGATGTCCATGGGCGGCAGTAACCACGGACCATATATTATTTATAATCATAATAAACGTTTATTGCCTCATGTGTCAGATAGGATGGACAGTACAGTAAATAATGTAACAACATGAAACCCTGCAAGGGCGCTGCAATGGAGTAGACGTTAATTTACAATTTAAATAATATAAAATTAAGATTAGAAGTTAAAATACATACATACATACATTAGATGGACCGCATGCTAATACGTTACTACAATTTAGAAAAGAATCCAGCACATGGGTGTTAATGAGTATAAAACCAGAATCATTTAACCTTCCTGGTAGAAAGGAGAGCTTTCTTTATATAGGCACCATTTTCTTCATCTTTTCCGTCCTTCATTGTTCCCATTGCCTGTAAATGAATTTGATAATTAAATTGATGGACGCACGCCACATTGATCAATTGAATTTGATCCCTTCAAAGATCACAATCTAATTATTGGAATTAATCTTCCCTCACACTATTCACCATCCGTGAAATGTGCTGATGCTTCCAGTCGAGGTTGTCGTTAATTCGGCTCAGTCGCTTGATCGTGAAGCCTGCAATCAATTACTCTAAGTGATTAATTACATCTGCCGTTTAGTGGCGAATTTCCGTATATCAGATGCCGGAAACATTTAAGATCTAAGAGTCTGAAGAGAAGATTTGACGTTCATCACATGTAAGTTCTAGTCTTTATTTTGTTTGTCCTATGTCATATTCGTATCATATATATAGGTCTATTTTCTAATTTCTACGTAAAGACTAAATCTTGTGAACAAAACATATTTGAAATTTTTATATTATCATTAAATATATTTAATAGATATACAAGACTCATGGTTTTGATATGCGAGTACTAATGAGCATTATCCTAGATATATTTCTGCAGATAATTTCTTAATTCTAAATCCTTCAGTAATCTTGGAAAAGTTAAAAGAAGTGCCTGAGATGTGTAATGATCATCGACTTTGAACCCCTTGTCAGAAAGTGAAAACATTCGAACATCATTACCGCTAGGCTCGAAATCTACAAAATCTCAACCGGAAATAGACGGAGTGGCGTCACAAATAAATCGCAGGGTGACAGCCCCACGCTGACTGCCAAACAAAACGTTAGACATGATCCCCTTGAGGAATTTTTCAATCAGCCGCATACATGCGACTTCATAAAACCTTTCACAGTTGAACCGCATGAGAATCCTGGCGATAAAGATCTTGTCAAATGAAAACTAACTGTATGAAGAGGGTATTCGGTGAAAAATCGCGTGAATCGTCTTGAATGTGGGAAAAAAGGTGAAATGGTGCGCACAATAGGTTAGAACGGTTGAGACAAATCTGTTAGGGACGTTTTTAAGGGCGAAGATATTTATACTAATCTCTGCCTGTTTAGATATATCTATCTATGCGTGGTATACAACTATACATACGTATTTTTTCTAATGATTTAAGTTTCTACAATTTAAATTAAACGCCGCAAATTAGAGTCAATAAGACCAAAAGCTTTCTACTAAGCCTACTGCCCCCAAGCTGTGTGACGCTTATTTAATGTAAGACGACGGGACAACGCACGAGACGGTAACCAGAGTTATAATAAAAACAGGATCCAAATTTGATTATCAAATAATTAAAAACGTTTTGCGAAAAATAAACTGAATTTTGATATTTAACGGTATTGATTGTAAGATCATTTACATAACTTTTGTCTTTTATTTTCTAAACAATACGTCTCTGCAAAATATAAGGAATGATTTATTGCATATTATAATTTATCTCTATAATGTGAAAAATTATAGGCCCAGCAGAAAACGTGGACAACGATAACAACGTTCATGTCTTTTACAAGTGCACGATATACATAATTATAATTATTCATTTATTTTATGACACCCAACACATACACGGAATAATAAATAATTATCATACATAACAACAAAAATACAATTTTTCAATGCAATCATGCAGAAAGCACGTTTAATAAAACTGGTAGAGAACATACATTTATATATAATATATATTACAATGTTACTTATTATGTTATCACGGTATGAAAGTCGAGGCTTAAATTTAATAGTTTAGGTAACAAACGTCTACGAACGGTCGCAATCTATCCTAGTATAGAAATTCGATTTCGACCTTCGACTGCACACTTGGCGAGACGGCGGTATGTAGGGAGTTGCAGGAAATGGAAATGGGACGTCGTCGTTATTTATAATGTCATGTTAAAATGCATCCAGGCTAATAAAGTCCTTCCATAATAGGTGCCGGCATTAGATAATCTTGTCCCGAGACTAATGATTGCATTTCAATAGGGTTTACTGTTCGGCTTTGGTATTTGCGGAGTTTGCCAAGGAGCCATCTTGGGACCACTTTTAATGATATTATTTGAGGTATTTTTATTATACAATATGGTAGAACTAGTATAGTTCGACTAGGGAGCGACCATGTTAGTCATCAGGAGTAACAACGCATCTGTGATAGAGTTTAGATAGCTCTGTACGAAATGTATTGAAGCTTACATATGTCCATTGTCGGCAGTAGCTACTCACCATCAAGTGGACTGCACGCTCGTTTGGTACTTCAATCCTTTAAAAAAAGTATTTTTTTATCGCGAGGTAATATGACAACCACTCGTGAAGTAGCTCTAGCGTTTCGGTAAAAAAGTATGCTAACCAGCTCATATTCATATTAGTGTACGAGAGTAGCATAATAATGATCAATGTATTTAAGTGAAATCTTAGCCTTTTTTCATGGTATCTAGCCAGTCCTTAATTGCGCCAGAAGTTTTGAGTTGTATGGAGATTTTGTATCATAAATATTGTATTAAAATTTCGTGTCAATTCTTTCAAAAACTATAAATATTACCTTCTACCATCATTTAACAACCACTGGCCCCCGCACTGTCAGTTAATTTCCTACATCGATGGTTCAAAATTGTAAGATGCGCGGGCGCAGCCACACGCATTGTTCGCCGATAAGCATCTCGTTAGTCAATCACTACCAGGACCCACCCTCGTAAGGCACTACTGTCACACGGAATTACAACACTAAAGGTTAAGAAAATAAAGTTGATGATTGCATACATTCCCAAAATTAATTTATGACGATTTATAGAAAAATAGAGCATTCATGAGTGTGTTTGTAGTTTAACATAGTTTCTGAATTGTTGGGCGTTGTCTTCGGCTCGTCCAATTAAGATTGGTTTGTGTCTTGTTCGATTTGGAGTTCGATTGCATTGTCACTCTTGTTTTTTACTCTTACTTTCATTCATGACGTACGTAGTGTATTTCTTGGCAATTTAACGATCTTCTCTTGAATCAATTGTACCTATCAAACCTTTTCTTTATATGTATTCTGTAATCGTGTAAACTAAAAATAACCTAGAGTCTATGCTTTTTTCATCGGAGTTCAAGAATTAATAATACACCATTTGTATTAAACTTTTTAGACAATCTCGGGATTCCCTTAAAATTAGGCAATTTTGGAAAACTTGGCAAATTAGACAAGCCTTGATGAAATGATAATTAGAGGAAAACATTACGCCTGTTGTTAAACAATTTTGCTTTATTTACTAAATCCACAGCCTTAGTATTTTAAAATAATGAGCTCTAAATTTGAAGTCGAGACAACCAAGCGTATTAAAAATATGATGTAGTTAAAAAAGTATTAGGAACACGCGTAGGTGTCTAAACGAAGTATTTTGTGGAAAAGACATAAAAATAACAATAGAGAACTTTCGGAGCACTTAAGTGATGTATTCTTGGTATCAATTGCCACAACAACGTTTTCATGAGTCGGTAACAGCCAGGAGTATGCCTACATGTACTAAAGTAACTAGCCGTGGCGTGAGTCGCGGTAATAGACCAAAGACAAAACAGTAATTGATTAACTCCGTGTCTTAATTCCTGACTAATCGGGATAAAAAAAACTTGTATGTTATACAGGGGACATTAATGGTGCGAGTCATTTAGGGGGGCAGAGAGGTTCATCTCGAGTTCATCACAAAAACTTGATTAGTTGAAGTAAAACATATTTCTCTAAATTAAATCAGCTTCTCTCTTAATTTAGAACGTACTATTAGTTGATATGTTGATCGAGACGATTTGCACTATATCTTGATATAGGAGGAGCCCAAAATCGCCAAAATCACCTCAAGTGATTACTGGGCACGGCCTGAGTTTAATATGCATAGAATGACACTAGCACGCTTTTCTGCAAATGGAAGAGAAACTCCTCAGGAGGATAATTTTGTTGGTATACATAACAACTTATTAAATATACATAATATATTGAATCTGATTTCAAATAAATATTTTATTTTAAACATAAATAATATTTAAAAAATAGGTGTAGTTGACTCAAACTATTACATTTTACTGTGCTTTAGGTATCATGCAAAATCATATACGCTCATCGCTGTTCTTAATAGGAAGAAATACGAGTGGATGTGGCAGTGGCTTTCGAAAGCAAACCAAGACAAATTCTACCATTTTTTAGATATATCGCAATACATCGTATATTATAAATATCACATGAATTTCTTGAAATCACGTCACATGTAGACGAAATCTACAGGTGATCCAATCAGAAGAAAGTGAGCTGACTCAAAACTCTAGCTCCCGTGATACACTTGTGTTCAAATAGGCCGCAAGGACAAGGAGCGCTAACGAGTGGTCAAAACAAATCATCGGACGATTCGGTTTTCAAACCGGAAAGATCGGCTCCATTACCGATTCACAAATACGATTCAACGTCACAAATATGTGAACATACGATCCTGTGCCATGCGTCCTGGGAATAAGAATTTACTGGGACTTTGTCAAAGTTATCTAGGTGTGGTAAAATCACAGAACGCTGATTTATATAGAGCGAACCGCCTGAGCCGATGTGCCTAATAAATCTCAATCAAGATCGGAGATACGATATGATTGGTCGGTCGTCTGTCGGCGCCGGGCCGATGCCGAAGATAGCCGTTACATAACTAGATTTGCGTGGTAATGAACCATTTTTTAAGGTTCCGAATACAAAGGGTAAAAACGGATCCGATCACTAATCCTATGTACCTAAGCCTTCCTTTACTTAGTTCGTCTGTTACAGGGAACCTTTTATATCGTAGTAGATCGAAAGCTTAAACTTTTACAGGATATTAAACCGTTTTAAGAGGAATGCTAAGAAAAAAAAACTTATACATATAAAGGGGGGTCTCCATTAAGAAAACCAGTATTTTTCCACGTCATTTATGAATAGAATCGTAATAGCTACAAATATATCATTTTTCAATGCATTAAACTTTCTAGCTGTTACGATAAAACATATTAAAAAAAGAAATGTTGATGATTTGGGGTACGGAACCCTCTGTGCGTGTGTTCAACTCGCTCTTTGCCAATTATTTATTTATTTACACCAGCTCATCCCGTGTCAATCGGGCTCGATCCAGCAACCGTGATGAATGTGATAGATAGCACACAGTCGAGATGACATGACATACGACATCTTAATTCTCGGAAAGTGACGCAAAAGCGTGAAAAATAAATGATTCGATGTACAAATGATGCATCTTGACATAAAACATTTTTATCACGCATGTTCAAACATCAGTAAATTTCACTTAGGTGCCATTATAGATTATGTTACAAGCTCACAGGGGGAGTTCACGACATGTGACGTGATATCATTACAGATTCTGGGGTCATATTCCTCATGACGTCATATCTTATTCGAAATAATATTAAATTGAAAGCCAAGCCAAGGAATGTTACTATACTCATTAAACTGACTGTACACAATTACAGACATATTTTTTGCAACAACCTCGAAACACTACGTATTAGCCTTTAGAGGTTGTTGCAGGACATATTATTATGACTATATCCTACAAATAATATCACTGCACCTTTTGTTCTTCATTATTTCTAGTATGGTTTTTTCTGTATTATTTGCTTAAAAATAAGCATTCCTTTTACTTCAATATTATAGTAATTCTCATGGACATATTAATATCATTAATACTTTCTTTCATTATATATACTAATTTTATAACATTGGCAGTGCCATGTTTTACTTTTCACTAACAATTACCGTCAAAATTGGGGTTCATACAAATTTAAGACTCAGATCCGCTAGTCAGTTCGAACTCCTGTCACTCCCATTGATTTATCTACAGCTCAACACTAAACTTACATAAGCTTACATAAATCAGTATCAAATTTATTGAAGTATTCTCATAATCATAGTTTAACTGACACTTGCTGAAAATTTTAAATCAATTATTGCACTATCAATATAAGAACTTAGTGCAATATGCTGATCTGTAAGCCGGGTCGTAGCCCCAAGATGGATAACCCATGTCTATACATTTGTAATGGGTTATTTATAACCTACAAAAAGTTTAGGTCCAGAGCTATAGTTTACGTTTATTTTTATAACATTATAGATAACCCATATCTATACACATGTAACAACGTATGATAAGTTACTCGAAAAAGAAAATTGTGAATGAACCCTTAGTTCGAAGCTATGTTCCTTTTAATACCCCTATGAATATTTAAGTGAAGAAACGAGCGCAGGGGAAGGAATGTGTAATGAAAATGTTAATATTGAGGAGCAAAGGGCGTGACGGTTTCCAAGAATTCCCTTTGCGAAATTTTCTTTGTACAAAAATTCCAAGGGAGTCCTAATTTTGGAGCGTCTTCGTGTTAATACGGAAGTCATTGCACTGTAGCACTGTAATTTATAGTTACAAACGGACTATTTGCATTTAGTTTATTTATGTACCTCTTGGAAGTAGAAGCAACGGACTTGAAATCGTTTCCTCAATTTATTTCTACCAGCTTCTTCCTTTATCCCTAATAAGGTGGAGTATCGGGTCGGTCTTGAATAATTCCTCTCCCTTTCTTACTGTGGTTCCTTTTTTGTATATATATGGGCTATATTTATCGTCGTCTTCATGAACTGGGCACTATGGGGCACGGGTCGTCTATTATTATTAGGCTATAGTTCAACCCATTCACTAAAGCGGGAATTATAGAGCAAGTTGATAGCAATTAGCAATTAACTTAGCAAGTGGCTTAAACCGCAAATGCCAAACACAAGCTTTCAACTTATACCGCACGGCAACCGACCAGACAACGCGGGTGACAAACATTGACCATCCATCTGCTTCAGATTTAAGTCATCTATGTGCAAATATGGTAGCAATTCTACCTCTGAAGCGATTTGATTGATATAAGGGTAGCTGTACAGCGAGATTCGACCCTACGTCGAATCAATTTTCAAACATCTCAAGTTCTCTCTTAGGCATATCTAACGAGTCTTAACTTCTTCACAAAATTTTCCTTCCTTCATAAAACAAGTGAGAACAAATTTCAAAAAGTTTAACTGACGTAGATTACATTAAATACTTTACGTCGAATAAACTTCCACCACGAGGTTACAAGGTTAAGAATAATGTATTCGTATCTCAGCTGAGGTTAAAACGAAAGTTAAATACAAAAGAGTTTGACAATACGAATGAATGTAGCTCAACAATGATCTATCGGGCGATAGGATCTATATTTGTGGAATAAATCATTCGGTCCAGTAATGCGTTTTGGACACCGTATCGACCTCTTATCAAATCGACGTGCGTACAAGTCTGTTTGTGGTATCGGACAAAGGAATGAACGATTTTTTGACAATAAATCTTGGGGCGCTAGCTTAGAACTATTAGTGGGGCGGTATTGATTGTGTTTGAATTGAGCGCATCTTCTGTGATGCTGCTCACACTTAACTTTAATAAGTGGAAGAAATTAAAAATTAAAAAAATATATTTTTGATAATAAATTGACATTCTGCTTTTAAGGGTGTAGTAGGATACAATGATACTTATACGATGTATATTAACTTACACCTCGACACTGATAGCGCAACCGCCCCACCTATTAAAAGCTCTTAATTAACTTGCAATGTTTGTATGCATGTTTGGGTCAAATCTTGCAAGCTGAATTTAACCCACTTCTCAGTGCCCGATTGAACTGAAATATGGAATACACATTAAGTTCTGATGACAATGCAAATATATGTAATCAATATTGTTGTAATTCTAAGATGGCCGCCGCAACAAAATGGCGGAATACATATTTTTGTCCAACCGATCCAACATGGTCTGGTGAAAGAGCTTAATTTATAGAGTTCAATACAGTTCGAAAAAAAGCTTGTTTTTAGAAATTCTTTTTAAATTAATTTATTTTGATATAAGATTGAAGTAAGCAGACATAGCTGGTGATATCCTCCTTCTGAGACAGTCTGTTAAAATAATAAGAAGTCAACAAAGCGTGATATAAACTTGTCACTCAAATTTCTGAGCAAAATAAACAGACTGAAGTAAAGTGGTGGTTTTAATTCTTAATGAATGACACTTTAATATCTGTCCTACGTTGAGACTTAAGGTCTGCAGTATTTATATCTGGCAGGTAAATATTAATTAGATTTAAAATTCCCATTTTTTGGGTTGTATACAGAAGATAGCACCGTTACTAACAAATGTATTATTTGAACTAAAATTAGCAGTCGGGTCTTACGTTTTTTTAATAATCTGCATTTTTTTTTAAGTTTTTCTCAAAAAGTAACAGAAATATTCTAGTGTATATTTTTTGGAATGGTCTATTAACATCTTTCATTCGATACCCATATTGTAATGATTATAAAAATGTCGTCCTTTCCTCCTTTCCCGTATTTACAGGTGCAGTTTAAAAAAACTTGGCATATGTCATTTTAAGAACTAAGCCGATTCTAATGATATGTCATTTGTAACGCATGCCAAAGTAATGAACATTCATGCATACACACGCACAAAAAACAATATCTTCCTACTGTCGCAGTGTTTTTTTTTATTAATATGAAGTAGCAAACGAGCGAAAAGCCCACCTGATGGTAAGTGGTTACTGCGTGCCATGGACATTTGTAAGAAACTTTATATAGAACAGGGGTTCTATAAGAAGTCTATCACAGATGAGTTGCTACTCCCGAGGACTGAGATAGTCACCTCATATAAAAGTGAGCCGGCAACCACACCCTTCCACCGAAACGCAAGAACTGCTTCACGCTACAATTAGATGTGGCGGTGTTACTTTCCCGGTCGAACTACATTGGTTCTATCACCTTGTGACCCCGTGTGGCCACAAAAAGCAAAATTGGGCATTTTATGGCTTATCTATTGAACCGTAATAGGTATACAACCGTATATCTTTATCGCTGCTATACTAACAATAATGTTAACAAATACTAATAATTTTAAAAAAAGATTGTTGGTTGGAAGACGGCACCCTTCGTCTGCGCATCGACTCGGACTTGGCCATTTAATACTTCTTTTATTGAAACTGAAATATCCAACAGCTAAATGCTAAAACTACTCAGAGCTTCATTTTTAATTACTGCCCGCACCTCTGTAAGGATTCTCTCGTCGAGTCTAGTGTTCATAGTTCGTAAGATTTCCAGATTATTTCAACTTTGCACTTTGTTTTTAAATAGCTCGCCTTATTTTTAAAATAATTAGTTTTAAGTATCGTTACTTGTATCAGGAATTTTAATAAACGTACTTTGATTTTTTTCTGTCGATATTTCGATCCAGTTTTTTGGATCGTATTCCGCGTTGCAGTTTCGCTATGACCACGATCGATGCAATTGAAATGTTTTTTGAGCGTATGTATGAGTTTGTTTGTATTTTTGTCTATTTCTTTAGCACGCGGTACAGCCTACACGGCTTGACGGATTGTGACGTATGACATATAATTAGAATCGTCTCAGTGTGGATAGACTATTTTTTTTAAAAGTGGCGCCTGGAAATAGAGGAAAGAAGGGGGGAGGCACAACTTTTTTACTATTACGACACTATGAATATCAAATAAAAGCTAGTAAATAGACCAATCTAAAAATATTTCTGTTATTATACTTATAGTTGACTATTTTGACAAAAACTCATATAAGCGTTAAATTAAATATTTAATATTATGAACAAAAATTTCGTTTAAGTAGTCTGTTTTTTAATGTTTTAACTATGTTACTACTTAGTGTGAAGGAATTCTTGCCTTTCGCTGGAAAGATCTAGTTAACTTTCATATGAGTTGATTATTTATTTTAAACCCGGGAATAGTAGCACGTATATTTGACCACCAGTGTGGCGGAGCGGTCGCCATACTGACACGCGGTGGGTTCCTGGGTCGATCCCGGCCAGACAGACATGAATGATCAATTTAGATTTCTGTTCCGGGTTTGGGTGTTGTGTATTCGTCTTTGTGTATGTCCATGGCACATACAATACAGGAGATAATCCTAGTGTTGGACTATGAGTACAGAGAGCGATCTATATTTATATGACTATCTGTGCCACGCAGTTTCACCCGCGTTTATTAGAGAACAATCTATTAAAAAACAAACAAACATAGCGTGATGGTAGCCTAAAGCCTTCTATGATAAATTTACTATTCAGCATAAAAAGATTTTTTAAATTAGACCATTAAACCAGTAGTTCCTGTGATTAGCGCGTTCAACCAAACAAACTCTACTGCTTTATAATATTAGTGTAGATTTACTACAGATAAAACCCTTGTTCTATATGAACCACCACGGACCATTAACCATCAGGTGGACTGCTCGTTCACTACTTCAATGTTATAACAACAAACTGAGTTAACAATGGAGAACACAAACCTGATACGTTTTATAGGGATTATCGTTTAAATTAGTTTGGCACTGGCGCATACTGCTTCAGCTTTATGTTTTTAATATAGAAAGATGTGAGCTTAAGACCCATGATTGATATACTGTTCCCATTTAGCTTTGATCCCTTTTAGCACTACCTTCTGACAGAAGTACTCTCAAATCTAGTACATAAAACTCATTAATTAATTTCTCATGTTACAAATAAAATTAAGTTTGTCTTCCCTGTATTATTTTCAAAGGCGACGACTAAGCGAAGTTTCTTTCTTCGAAAATGAATAGAGGCGCGCTTCGAAATAAATTTCTAGAAAACTAAAATTTCGTAATAGCTTTTCAGCGAAACGCCGGCAAATGTATTGTACGTAAGTAAGAAATGAATTGTTGTTGAAACATAAATTGAAAATGCAAACGTACTTCATATTTTGAGTTTTGAAATGTTAGTCTAAATTTGAAAACATTTTACGATTTCACAATA